>JAQGBX010001135.1:0-27250 GCA_034698745.1 Megaphyllum sjaelandicum | reverse complement strand
TTTTGTACATAACTGTAAATAAATCGTTATACATCGTCTACAACTCTCCACCTTAGTCCTTCACCGAAAACGCCAAAAATGTAATCAGTTATTCATAAGGGTCCGGAGGAACCGCATGTTGCATGCAACTGGTGCACAGAAGCTGAAAGATTTGAAACTACAATACACTCAACGCAGCTAGTGTCAACCAGGGGACGGGTACAAAGTCTAAATTGAGACGCTGAAAGATTGGATTACTGGTCTAAAATTAGTCGCCTCCCCCTACTTCATGTATGGCGCGGTGTATCAACAATCACATTTTGCGTTTGATGTTATCGAAAAGACGGGAAACCTGACCGCAGCATTCGCTCATGGTGGATACATAGTTTTGAGTTAGAACATTTAACAGTCCTATCGCAAGGATGCACCGAACTGGAAAATGTTTTACTTAGCAAACTAGCAAACATCACCCAATTACGTCAGAAAAGAGAAATATGCATTTACAATGCGAATGTTATGAAATCGACTGCAGATCCAAGAGCACCCTGTAAACAAACCCCCTGCAGCTGGGCCTTTGATGTAAACGACCCTTGTAGAATGAAACTATATTGCTGTTATTAAATGTTTATAGGATTAGGAATGGTCGTCAACCATTGTTGCACTGATAAATGGCATTTTAATCCATTTTTATAGTTGGAAATTCGATGTTGTTTTGTTGCTTTTTTTCTCCCATGAGAAGGGTGTGAAACACAATGACCGTTGAAACAAGCACTCCCATTGGGACTGCAAAACTGAATAAATTGTTTGATTTTCTAATAGATATCTCATTTCCTTCGTGGTGGTAATTCCGACCTCATGGATTGTTATCTATAATGAAATTGAAGCAAAAGGCGAGCTAGGATGCACTCCCATAATTCAGTTTTATCCTGGCATGTTAATTCTGCACTTGTTGATGTTAACAGGGGAGTAAACCCTAACACGGGATCAGTGCTAGAAATTCTGGGAACCACTCCTAATATAAATAATGGCCTTTCATCGCCTTTTCATTATTTATAAATGAAATACATCCCTGCACGATGCCCTGACGAAAATTTAAGGTTTGTGCCTAGTCTCTAATTCTAGTTATTTTCAAAATTTACATCGCCTCCTTTAACATATTTTGTTACATGGTTCAGCGTTTGGATTAGGATTTCTTTTGTTTTGTTGTAGTTTCAAAACTAATTAAATTAGTTACTTATTTTCATACTTTTTCACATAAATTAGTGTCACTGCTTAATAACTATTAATTATTACTTATAATCTACTAGAAACAGTATGGACATTATCACAGTAAATGAAAATTTATATACCTGTAAGTTTGCATTATTTTAGTGTAAATTTGTAAATGTTACATTTAAATGTTAGTTTGCAAATTGGTATTATATATTAATTATTATTATTGGCAATTAAACTATGAAAATGTGGTAATGAAAATACGACCAATATATAGCTTTGTGTCACCCACTTTCTCTCCTTGGAGGTTTAAAAAATCATTCAATTTTAATTAACAACAAATAAAAACAATTGAAAAAAACAACAACGCAAAAACGTTCTATTTTATATAACTCGACATTCGTTTATGAGTTTATCAGTGATTCTTTATCTATGGAAATTATTCGAAAATAGTTGCAGAAAATTAAATGTTTTGCCTGTAAATAACGAAGATAAACAATTAGAAAATGTGATCTTTATTTTGCTAAATATTTGATTTTATGTTTGAAATTACTGTATTTTCGCAGTTATTCTCATAGAGACTGCGTACTGTAGCTGGTTGACCTTAAGTTCATTTAAAAGTAACGCTTGACAAGTATAAAAATGTGAATATTTCAAATGGTAATTATTTACCCCAGTAAACTGTAACAAAACATATGTATTCAAAATATTTCATTTTACATTTAGAAGATATTAAAACTACAGATAGAATGCATACTATAGCTGCAGTTCAACTCTCTAACATACATGGAACAGTTTGGAAGTTTTTCTAAATGTATTTATTTAAAAAAATAACGAATTTTTAAACCTGAGAGTAAAAGCGGGTGACACAAATCTACCTTAATTGGAGGGGGGGGAGTAAACAGTTTACGAGCAAGAATTATTTATTTAGTAGTTGTTTTGGGTTCGACTTCTAACAAGCAGCCATGATATCTCGCTTTCCACAAACAATAAAGTAACAAGGTGCGCATGCGCACTCATGACCACGCCTTGTTTGTAGGCGATCATCCAATCAGCGACGTTGCTGGGTTGCAAATCCAGACGGTTGCCATAGCAACCGTAAACCTTTGAGTGTAGTTTATCGTCGCGGCTCTTTCAAACAAGTCCATAACAACTTTCTTGAGATCATCTTCTAACAGACGCGTAACAGGTTTGTTCAAACCTTGTGAGTAGAAAATGAAAGGTTTAAATAGACAAGCGGAAACCTTAATGCAAGGTGTAATACCTCTTAAACAACGCTTATAAAGCCGTTAATTACCGTGAAGGGTAAGATATGCGTCCACCTTGTCTGCCAGATAAAGAATGTTGACAACTACAGAGACAATATATTGCGACAATGACATAATTAAAAGAAGGCTGCGGCTTCTTGCATTTCGGGCACTCCAAAACAAACACTCAACAAATGGTGACATGTTTTGTTAAAAAAGCATTAAAAAATGTGCGTGTCATCGTTCCATTTCTTTCCATTATTTTCCCTTTTAAAAGCTGAAACAGATTCCAATTCCACATAAATCATTGAAAGCGTAGGTTAATCCAGGTTAAAATCTGGCCACCTAAAAACTCCTCTCCAAACTGTCTAACAAGTCTTGTCTCAGTGCCAACGTAAATACCGTCGCAGATTCAAAAACTAAAACCTAAAAAAAAACTAAGTAGGCCCACAGCTCCCATGCAGCAAAAGTCGAAGAAAGGATTCTGGTAATGACGCAATTAAAATAAGATCGGCTATAAACAAACCGACTTTTTCTCTTGCAGATTATCTCGAGAATCTACATCAAGAAAAGAAATGCAAATGCGACGCATCGCTCATCCCTTCAACATGTTATTTTTACATCTCTGCATGTTTTACGCAATTCATTTGACGTGCACTCAGTCGTTTCGATCGCTGGAAGATTATCACTTCAACATCCAGATTGGAAAAGAAGAGAACCTGAGGGACACGGGCATCTTACCGGACGGGGAAGACGTGGACATCTACCTCTTCAGAAACGAACCGATGAGGTAAAAACACATATACTGTGGTAAAAAGGGCTTATTCCTAATGCCAACAGCTTGCAACACTGCAGGCATACCCAGAATCCAGAAATAACAATATGGGTTCCCATAAACCTGGAAGTCAGGGAACTTGAAAATGACTGGAAAAAGTCATGGAAATTCAACGTATTTACATGTATGCTGTCACAATCCAAAATTTATGCTTCTATGAGGTTAGCTCAGAGCCCATTTGAAAACTTTTCACGATTTTTTCAGAACAAATTTGCAAAATTTTCAACATTTTTCGAGTACAAATTTTCACGTTTTCAGACTACAATATTTGCAAAATTTTCGATGTTTTCCAATTTACCGATTTACAAAATGTTCAACTTTTTCCGAGTACAGATTTATAAAATCGTCCACGTTTAATTTAACGAGTTTAGATTTACAAGATTTTCCAGTTTTCCGAGTACGAATTTGCAGCATTTTCCGTTTTCCAAGCACACATTTGCAACATTTTCAATTTTTCCAGGACAGATTTGTTTAACTTCTAATCTTTTCCGAAGACAAATTTTCAAAAGCATCAACCTTTTCCGAGTACATACTTGCAAAACTTTCCATATTTACTGAAGACAAATTTTCAAAATTTTTACATCAGATTTTGTAAAAATGTTAACATTTTCCTATGTCAATTTTAAAAATTCTTCAAAATTATCTTTAGTAAGTTTTGAAAAATATTGAATATTTTCCTATGTAGATTTTTCAAAACGTGGATAACATTGGCATGCGGTATGTCAATTTTGACAATGTCTTGGTCAAGGAAAATTGTTTCAGAACATGGAAAAGTCAGGGAAGCTGAATAGGAAATTCCTGGGGGTATACCATTGTTACCCAGAATCCAGAAATAACAACTGTCAAATAGCCATTGGATGAGATCCAAAATCAGCTGGAAAATGTTACGAATCTCGCGGATTTTTAAGGAACTATTGAAAGGCCTTTAGAGACGCTCTGGCCTCCAGCTCTGCATAGAACGACGCTTTCAGCACATAGATAACTTGCTCATGCAATAGCCAGCATGTGCCGTCTGCTCGTGAAAGTACTGTATCACATTAGTGCTACTTGTATTAATGATGTAAAGATAACTTTCACGAGCAGATGGCGCATGCTGGCTACGGCATGTGCAACTTATCTAGGCGCTGTAAGCGCCATTCTATGCAGAACTGGAGGCCAGAGCGTTTCTAAAGGCCTTTCAATAGTTCCTTAAAAATCCGCTAGAGAATCTGATTAGTAAAAGGGTCCATTACACCCCTGGGCATATGCAAGAATTAAGGGTAAATTGTCAAATATGATCAATGCAAAAAAAAAGAATAAGGCCACAATCTTTTCAAGTCTACAGCCAGTTATGCAGGCAGCACTTTCCTTTTTTTACAAACATTATGTTGTCAGCTCGACACAGCTGTCATAAAGCAATAAATTGCAAGCTGGTCTAATTGCGCAATTTTTCGTCCATTGCCACAGCCTTGCAGGACATGCCTGAAGACGACGTGGCTATTGTACACTGCCATTAACGCCAGGGCCACTTTCCTAATACATGTTGTAAACATTCGTAATTGCTCAGATTTCACCAGAGACTTTGACAGCATCTAGTCAGCATCAAATATTTCACAAATCAGAGCAGTATCACCATTGAAGAAAGTTAAGAACACAACGAACATGCAGTGGTTTGTCTGATCAAACCCAGACAGCCACATTGGAACATTCTGTAGATTGATGAACTTACTCCGTGCTTGTACCATTTCTTACCTAATGTAAGCTCCACTGGAACTTTTAGCAACACAATTGCTACACAAATACACTAGTTTTGTCTTTGTTCATAAAGTGACGAATTTTAAACAATTTTTAAACCGAAATGGTGTTATTTATTCTTGACGTTGAAAACGACGTTGTTATAGATACGATATATATACTGTATATACTTTATTTATCCCTTTACTTATTCTTTATTTTACTTGACAAAAACACTGACAGTAGTGCACATAAATGTACAGTATGTAAGTGTGTAAAAAAATCATGTACTCGGAAGTTACTTTATTTAAAATTTTATTGGGACAGAAACTTTAACAGAAAGATTAACAGACCCCTACTTCGGAGGGTACTTTAGTGGAAAGTTTCTCTCAGACAAAAGTTTCCGAGATATACAGATACTTCTTTTTGTCTGTTTAACAGGGCAACATTTCCGCATTATTGAGTTCAAGAGAAAGTCGGAAAATTCAGGACAAGTGGCATTGCTTTAATTCATTTACTACATGTGCCATGCTATTTACGTTTAGAATAAATAATGATAATGAACAGTGAATGTACAGGGTCTTTCTTATTTCGCGCAAAACAGAATTTTCCTGCGTTTAAAATTAACTTTCAACCCAGACTGAAAAATTGAATTGTGAACTCTGGAGTTAAAACTGAAAAATCGTGTCAGATTAATCAGTCGCATTTAAGGCATACACAGTACATGCACTTAGGAAATATTCACGTTAAAAATGGAACTGGCACCCAGACTGAAAAATTGAATTTTATGTAACTCTGGAGTTCATACTAATAAATTGTGTCAAATCGATCAGTCGAATTTGAGACATCTGCAACATAAAGTATATGTAACAGTTGAAAATTGGTCAACTGAAAATTCCAAACTATTCAATGTGACCGTCCATTAGATGGAATTACGATTATTATATTTTGTAAATGTGCAATTATAAAACTACTCTTAAGTTTAGGATTAATTCGGCATATCATTTTCAAATGTTAATACTGTATTAATGGAACCTTTTTTATGGACTAATTCCACTAGCCATTGTTAAATAATGCATCTATCGAAATTCCTAATTTTGCTACTTAAGAATATATTCCTGTTATATTATATTTTTAACTCCAACTTAAAGTTTTAAATGTGAAAACTCCTTTGAGGTTGTTTTAGGCAACATATATCCCTTCCAGGATGTCTGAACCAGATTCATGAGAACGAAATTTGAACTAAATATACCAGGTATATAGTTACCAAATGCATTCTTTAAAAGGTAAAATCCTTTTAATGACTTAAGAAATACTAGATTAAACAGGAATGTTCAAAAACAAAGCGCTGTCTGCAACTTCAAAACATCTCCTTTACGCTCTCAAGAAAATGTTTGTCATTTGCATGCAAAACAAGCTAATTATAGAATGCCGACAATCTCAAACACTTAATAAATCATACTTCTTTTTTTTCCAGTTTTTTCTTTCCTTTGGAAGGCCAGGACACCCCTGCAGTGTCTATTACTGTCACCCCCTGTTCTTCGATCATTGAATGGAAAGTGTTCTATCATCCACAAGGTCCTGACAAGCGAAATAGTTTGGAAGGTATCCAAGATATGGTTCTTGTAGAATATTCATAGTGTCAACCAAAATATTGCCGTACCAGAGATGGTTTGCCTTGAAACTCGATGCTAATATGCAGAATATTGACACAAATAATTAAGCTTGTACTAGTTGTTATTAGACAGCAAATTGCAAATTAGAGCATGTGATGGTAAGTATAATGACTATTGACAATTTTTTCTCTGGTGCAAGGGGAATTTTGAAGGCAAATTATAAAAAACAGCTAGATTTTTAGTTCACTCAAACTATGCACATGAATATAGTTAAGCCTGCTCTATATTTAATTAGCCTTCGATCATGACACCTTATGTGATTGATCAAATCCATTTTCAAGATTCCAAACTTGCTCAAACAAGTTTTACATTTATAAAAAGTCAATTAAAAACCAAAAAAGATCTCAAGACCTACTTTTCAGCATGTCATATTCATAACTATAGTAGAAAGTATCCGTTAAAAAATAATAAGAATAAGGATTTCAATAAAAGTTAGTCATAATTGATGTATTGCCAATGGCGACTTGAAACATACTTGAATGTGATTTATCTGGCACAATCTGGTAAAATCTGTGTCCTCGATTTAACAAATAAAGTTAACACAAGTTAATTAACTTAAAATAAATTGGAAGATAATGAGCTTTTCATGCCTTTATGTTCATAAACACAAATATTAATGTATTCACCTCATTTTGAAAAGAATGAAGCAAAATTCTGTTACTGATTCAATTTGGAAATTTTTAAAGATACAAAATAGATAATTGTATAGGTTGGTTGGTTGGTAGTGGAGGTTTTAGAGTGCAAGGGCATCATGATAATTTTATAATGACTCATTTTTTCATAGAAACCAAGATGGTGTACCAAAAAGCTGACAATTTGCTTTCTTCGCACTATCTCTATTTGTTGAAATGGTAGACACACTGAGTAGACTAAATTAACAGCTTCAGCAGCAAGATGCATATACCATTGTGTCTAATGAAATCTCATTTCTATATTTAGATGATCCGCTCTTCCTTCAACAAAGTATATCGCAGCGATTAAGCACAACACCAGCAACATCCATGCGTTATTTGCACGCTTTCCAAGGACGAGACATGACAACATTTAAAACCCATGGCAGCCTTCCCAACGGGGTACTTCGAATAGTTTTAGTTGCCATCGAAAAAAATAGCAAGGTGCAATTATTTGCCACCAGCACGCCACAGTCAGAGTTGGCCTACCCACTTGCTCCGGCAACACCTGGCATCGACATAGTTTCCAACGAGAAAACGTCTGTGACGGTATCTTGGAAGCCAACCCCTTCACACATCCTGCTTGGCCAAAAAATAAAATACTGTGTAGCCTTCAACCCGCGCCAGAACTATCGGACACTCTGCGCCCTGAAGGCAGACCTGGAAGGGGAGCCTCCACCGCCCTGGCCCAAAAACGCAGGATTTGGGTTCGCCTCTGAAGAAACCACCAAGCAGAGGATCAGCAATCTGAGAAAGAGTATCTACAGAAGTCTGCGCCCCAAAAGGGACATCCATTTCGAATGTGTCGGTGCAAGGCACTGGGCCACCGTTACATCGTTGCTGGCCAACAAGAAATACTTTGTCAACGTGTTTGCGGTGAACGAATTCACCAATCGCAGCCTAGCTTACACCGGAGCAACCTTCATGACCTCCCAACGCCTTCCGCTGGCCACTCTAAGACCAGGGATTGTGCACACATTGCACACCGGAGGATCCAGCGGCATGCAAACCTCGTACGCCTTCGAGCTGAAGTCGTACACCAAGAAGCTGAACATCTTCATGCAGGGATGTGGCCAAGAGGTTAAAGCCGATGTGATATACGAAGGCGCGGTAACTCTACGGGATATTCCGGTCGATGGCTTCCAGAAAACCACTCTCCGGCACGCGGATGTTGGAAATTACTCGGTACGTCTGAACACTCTGGAAGAAACCGAAAACAGAAGCCACCAAGTTAAACTCTGCTACACGGGGAAAATGAGGAAGTGTCCATACAACAGCGTGCCGGCCAATCTGCTGTTAAATGCGACCAAGAACATTGCTTCTTGTCGATCGGTGACGTTTCAATGGATTTCGGCAGACTCCCACACCAAATACTGCCTTTACAGAAAGAAATCCTTGCCCCATGAGAAGCAAGAGAATGATGAGGAAGACGACTATGACGTAGAGATTCCCAAAAGGAAATGCTACCTAACCCCGACGAGCGAACAGTTCAAGAGTCACGAAAAGTTGTTTTGTCGGCAATACAAGAAAAGCAGCCCGCAGCGGAGCGGGAAGACAATTACAGAGACAGTGTGGGGCCTGAAGATGGACACCACCTACGAGTTTCATCTACAAGGCATTTTGAGACAAGGCATTGTCATAGACTATGAGCCGGTCATTGTTTCCATGGGGGATAAATGCACTTAAAAAGCCACGCCCTACATTACTTTGTACAGAGATATCCAATTTCATAACTACGAATTTGCCCAAGAGTCTAATACTTTAGTTACCTGCTTTATACCCTTGTAAGAACCCCATTGTGTCCAATGTTTGTAGGTTTGTGCGTCTATACATAGTCAGGAAATTTTCAATCGATTTGGGCAAAAAAACATGCAGAGCTGCATGGCTTGACATAATAGTCTCATTCTTTACAGCGACATAAAAACTATGGTAGATAACTACAGTGTATATACAGTGTCAATATACAAGAAAAATGCACTTTTGAGATGTTCATCATATTTTCCAAAGCTAAAAGAACCACTTCGCCTAAGCGAAATACGTTTATTTGATGAAACATTGAATTTTTAAATGCAATAAAATTAATGTACCAAAATTTTATAGAGATAATGTAGACACAAATAGCAGTATGTTTCAGGTGCTACCCGGATTTTGTGCCAGTATAATTCCTATTGCATTATTGCTATTATATTGCATCAGGTTACTGGTTAACAAAATAATTGCTAGTCTTAGAAATTACTCTGCCAGATTGTTCTTCTTCAGGGGATATGTGCATTTAAAAAATACTGAATTATAAATTATAAATGTGTACCTTATTTTTCAAGGAAAAGATCATTTGGTATAATCAAACAATATAAAGGGTAGGGGGAAATTTAGAAATATTGCAATAAAAATAATAATCTGAAATTATATTACAATCAAATAAAATTGAAATTAAATTTAACATTGCAATTATATTCTAAAAGGATGGAATTTAATTTTGTAAAACATAGTACCACTGGTACCATTTGGCAGGAAGGATTATTATACAAAATAAGTCAGATTAAACAATCTGGTCATGATGGACCCTAACATCACAATTTGGTTATACATGTATTTCCCATATTTGGGACTTGTAGCCGCACAATTGTATGTTGACTTGTTACAGAATTTGACTTTGATATTACTTTTTAATAAAAACAACATTGTTTTCTTTTTCACAAAATTAAATTCCACCCTTTTACAATTTAACTGAAATATTATAAATTTGACTTCAATTTTATTTGAAATTATTATTTTTTAATAATATTTAAATTCCACACCCCCAATTAATAATGTTTGTATACCAAATGTTTCTTTTTCTTTTTTAAAATTAGAAACACATGTATAATGTGTAATTCTGTATTTTTCAAATGTATAGCCCCTAAAGAAGGCAATTTAGCCGATACGTTGGGCTATTTATCCCCACTCATTCAGATTGTTAATTTTATTTAAAATTAACAAACTGGATGAGTAATTGCTTATACTCGCAGTTATTACTATTATGAAAGGCCCATAATTTATATTGTGAAGAGTATTATTAGGATTTTCATCTAAAATATTTGCAAAACCAGCCTGGGTACCGAATGAGCATGCTATCCAACACAATACTCTACTTTAGAAGCCATCGTTATCGTGACACTGCTTCCCTATTTTAATCGATGGATTCCTTGTTGTACAGTTCTTGATATACATTTTGTGTTTTATTTGCTAATTGTAAATGTAAGTTTAAAAAGAGTGTTGCATTAAATTTATCATGTTTATCAATAGCTATGGTCATTAACTACGAGTCAGGACACGCTCAAAAAGTTCAAAATGCATAACAGGAACTACCGTATATCAAATTGAATAGAAAAAACATATAAGTACGAGGAGTGTTCATTAAGTTTCCGCAATAATTTTTTTTAAAAAAACGGCTGTATAGATTTTAATAAAATTTGATAGAGAACTACATGTAAACGTCATCTATTATTAAAAAAAATCCATTTTGAGAAATGCATTTTTCCCATCTTTCTGGTAGCGATTGTATACCTCGCTCCAAAAACGTTTAGGAAAAAGCTTCCAAATCAGAATTTCTGACAGGCACTGGCCGTCCACTTCTCTGAGCATCGTTCACAGTTGCTCAGTTCGTTGTCTGTCCACTTTTCAACTTTTCAATCCACTCACAGATGGAACGTTTGGGCATTACTGTACTTGGACCTCAGGCATTTCACATATTCTGCTCCTGAAATGCCTTCAGAAGTAAAAAAATGACCAACAGACCACTGCTGAGCCACTATCTCCTCGGAGTTCATCGTACGTTGCTTTCGAATTTTAGGAATTTGCAACTTTTAAAACATATTGAAATATGTTGAGGACAATTCGCCAAACACCATATGCAAAATTCTTTTACGAATGCAGTCCGAGAAATTCACTCCTCAATAGTTTTCAGTACTGATCATTTTTATTTATATCTTCACAGATGAATAACTTATAAGCCAGATTACAGAAATTATTTTTCGATAACAACGAAATTCCTTTACCTTTACTTTTCTTCTGTTCTGCAGGCATTTAATGGTTATCCTGAATTTTTTTTTCTATCCATGAAACATAGTCCTGCACACGAACGTAGACCCCGGGCTTATTAGCAACCCCGCAGCCATCTCCCCAGCTTACCAGCCCAAACAGGTAAAAACGATCTGTACATATGATGAAATTGTTATTCCATTCCACTTTGAAAAAAGTTGGAATATGGGAATCAAAGCTTTTCTTACCTTTTTTTGAGCAAACGAGCGGTCCACCACTGTCTCCTCCACAAGTATCGATGCCTCCAGAAAGATATCCAGCACAAAACATTTTTTCGGTAAACCGGTAAGGGCCATAAACGTCGGTATGTCTGCATTTTTTCCAAGGCAAAATGGGAATCTCAGCCTCTTGGAGTCTTTCAGAATAAACTTGAATTTTTGTGGAAAAAAAAACACAATGCTCGCAATTAGTTGCTGAGACCTTTTGACAGCCACAATTAAAGCAAGAAACGATAACTTCAAATGAAGTTGGATTACTGCAAAATATACCATGCTGGTTTATCTTTCCCCAGCCAGATATCATGCAATGCATTCCAGGAATGTAGAAGTTCTCATCGAGTGAGAGGCATATTGGTTGCACGTAAAGGCCAAATTGAATACCACTGCCATTGGTTTTGGGCTTTATCCTCACCAATGCAATATCGTTATTGAACATGGCACCTACGGATATAAAATAAATAACAAATGAATAACAGGGTTCCCCCAGACATGGAAAATCTGGAATAGTCAGGGAAGAATGAGTTTTTTCTGAAAAAGTCAGGGAAATTCAACGTTTTAATGAAGTCACAATCCAAAATTAGTGCTTATACATGTACGAGTCACATATGTATCTCAAAGCTCAATTGCAAACTTTTTAAAATTTCCTAGCACAAATTTTCAAAATTTTCAAGTTTCAGAGGAGAAATTTTCAAATTTTTCAAGTTTCAAAGGAGAAATTTTCAAGATTTTCCCAGACGTATTTTCAAAATTTTTAAAAATTTCAGAGGAGAAATTGGCAAAAATTTCCAAAATTTCAGAGGAAAAATGTACACAATTTTCCAGTTTCCGAGGAGGAATTAGCCAAATTTTCAACCAATTCCGAGAACAAATTTGTAAAATTCAACTTTTCAGAGTACAAATTTTCGCAATTCTAAACCTTTCTGAGTACACATATTTGTAAAACTTTCGACTCTTTCCGAATACAAATTTGTAAAATTTTAAACATTGAATATTTGAATATTTTGAATAACATTGAATATTTTCCTGTGTCGATTTTACAAAACAGTGGATAGTATTTCTTAATTTTGACATTGCCATTGGTCAAGAAAATTTGTTTTAAAAACCTGCAAAGGTCAGGGAAGTTGAATATAAAATCTCTGGGGGATCAAATGAATGGACATCACATTTGTCCATTCAGGTTATAAAAGTTTGAGCATTATTCACACGTCCAATTTCACCGAAAAAGTAACTATCTTTACCATTTCCGAATTCTTCATGCGGAATTATAAAATCTACGTCAAATTCTTGCTCATCAAAATCAATCACCTGGTTATCAAAATCCCCAACACGAATAATGTAGGCGTGCAATGAAAACGAGCTAAAAACGCAGCAAAAAACAAAACTGTTGCAAAGATAACTTTTCGGAAAGCAGCAAAAGTACAGCAAATTCGCCTGAGAAAATGAGGGATAGGATACCTGAAACAGTGTGCTGCAGAAAGAACGTAAAACTCATTTAAGATGACACCACCACAATGATGAACAATGGCTCCATTCTGTTTCCTAAGACGGATACCAACTTGCCAAGGATGACTGCCCGGCATGGATGGATGGCCACCGACGAGTCTTCCAGCTCCCATATCTTTTTTGTAATCATCGGGATACTGATTAATGAGCCGTCGACCGCACAATTTTGGAACTAGGGAGTCAGTCAGTTCCAAAAATTAAAGAAAGCCACAATTTGTGCCAATATTTTCAAATCCTTTACAAATATGCCGCGCTACAAATATGTACTAACAGGCATGATAACTGGACGGATCTTTATTCCTCGACAAGCACGTGACTCCAGCATCTTCCTCGTGACCACAGTTGCTCTTACCCCATGGACGTTTGGGGCAATCGAGGATGGAGTCCTCCTTTCCTGTGCACCGGACATTGTCCAGCCAAACTATGCCATTGCCAGAACCGAAATAAGCTGCGGCATGAACTATGACGCTTGATGGATTGTCCCTTTAGAATTCAATAATTCATATGCATGGAGTTGAATCAAAATCAAAGAAAATTCTGCAAGCACTTACGGAAAGCCCAACATCCTGCAAATGACTTGAGCGTCTTTGTGATCCCAGGCGTCATCACAGACCGTACCCCAGACTCCATTATGGCGCACTTCAACGCGTCCAGAAGCGTTACTTGACCCATCAACCAAACGTACTTCAATGGGTGCTGTGAAAAAATGGAAAGTGCACTTTCATAAAACAATAAGAAAGATTTGACGTCAAAGACGTACTTCTAAAAACATGCATAGAATATTCAATTCAACTCAGTAACCCTACTGCCAGCAAGAAAATGCCATGTAGTAGGGGGCGTGGGGGGGGGGGGGGGTAAGCAAACGTCCACGTACTCAAAATTTAAATAAAAACAAACAATCTCCTCAATGCCACAATTATGCAAGTTTAAGCTTATTTTATTTGTAACAAAGGATTATAACTTCTAAATTTACTTTAAAAGCCTTGAAAGCACGGAAGCTTAATTGAAACACGACTCATCTACCAAAATAAGGTTATTTATTTGTATAAAATTTCAGAATTTTGCCTTTTTATTTAAACAAATAAATATGGAAATAATACAGTTTCTAAGGATGCTATTTTCAAATCTTTGAGCTTCCACGTTTATTTGAATCTTACACATTTATGTGAAACTTACAAATATAAGTGAATCTTACAAATTTATTTGAATCTTGCAAGTTTATTTGAAACTTACAAATGTACCGATATGTGAATCTTACAAATCTATTTGAATCTTGCAAATTTATATGAATCTCACAAATTTACATTTAATCTTACAAATATATGTGGATTTTACACATATATTTGAATCTGCAAGGTTATTTTGAATTATCCAAGTTTATTTCATTTTTTTAAAAACAAACTAAGGAATTAATATTTCTATAATCATGAATAGCTTTTTGTAGATGAATTATTCTGGAAGTTAGAATGCTTTCTTGACATTACAAGAGCATGTATTATAATTTGTAGCACTCAGGGCATGTGGTTATAGATTAGCAAGGAGAGTCCTCACCTTTACAGTTTTCAGGATCTTCGTCAGCACCATTTTTGCAATCTTTTTCTCCATCGCACAAATAAACTGCTCTGATGCACTCCGTGTGCGAACATCGAAATTCCTTTTGTTTGCATTCTGAATAGAACATTTTGTCCCAATAAGTTACCTACAGGCGCAGGTTTTTGCAAAAATTCCTCACCTTTGGAACTAACTTTTCTGTTCGGTTCTACACACAACACCAGCCACCCTTTTATTTTCACATTCGTGGGTGGAGTTTCCTACGACGACTTTGGGACATGCTTCAAGCTCGGTTTCATTCCCAAAGCACTGCACATCGGTGTAAATAAACTTGTGTCGATCGCTGCTATAACTGTCAGCAGTGGCTTTCAGCGCTCCCCTGGAGAGTAAAACATGTTTTTTTACAACTTTCAAGTTTAAACTTACAATGCTCCAACCAACATTTACATTGTAAATCCTAGCTGGTGACATGCAACGTTTGCACCACGGACGTCCCAATGATGTGCGCAAATTAATTTCCACTCATCATTGTTCTGCATGAAAAGAACCCCTTGATGGGACACGGCGGAGCTGTCCAAACCTTTTCCCAATAAAATAAGTTCCGTGGAAGCTTTTTGATGACTTCTAAATTTATCTATGGAAAAAAAAAGAATAGACAAAGAGCGTATTTGATATCTTTTAGTTTGAGAGTAGCATCAAAATAATGTACTGACTTCATATAAACCGATGACCAGTAAAGGTGCATCTGTTCTTAACAGTCGCTAGTTTTGCAAAATCAAAGATTCTGATATGAGCCTTTGTTGGACAACTCGATATCATTATCAGACTCCAAATTATTGTGAAAATTTGGGTTATCTATGACCCAGTGAACGGATTCAACAAATGTACAAATGTTCTAAAGATTTTAAAGCAAAATAATGACAAATAACGTAAGTACGCTAAATTTCACATTATATTTTAAAATGAAACCATGCTGTAACTCGAATTCTTTGAAAGTTAATTCCAGTGGCCGGCCTCGTTATTAAAAACACTTTAAAAAGAAACATTGTTTTCTACAAATAATATATGCATTCATTGGCATATTTTCATATGACTGGCATGCCACAAAACGTTTTACAGTTCAGTGTTTCTTCCTAAATAAGTTAATCATTTTGAATTTTCAAAAAACTTGTCTTTTTGGCTTCTTGTCCTTTTTTGTCACATTTGCTTTAGTAAAATTCACAATTTTCAAAGAACTTTGCTCATTTGCCTTAGTATTTGAACAACTGTCATACTATTTTTTCTTAGAACAAATAAGAACTTAAAGTTTTAAAATGATCCATCAACGATACAAAATGTGAACAGCTATTATTGAAAAACATCATAAAAGGAAGCACTGTTTACTAATGTATGTATTCATTGGCATATTTTCATAATGACCGACATGCCACAATAAGCTTTGAAATGTATATCGGTTTTAAAATATTTTTTGAAACGAAGCTTAATTTGACACGGTTTATTTACAATTCAGTATGTCTTCCTAAATAACTTATTTTGTCCTTAATTTTCCAAAAACTTGTCTTTTTTTTCCTATTTTCTTTTTTTGTCTATGTGCTTTAGTATTTTATCAGCTGTCAAATTTTTTTCCTTTGAACAAATATGAAAAAGTAATAATAAATTCAATAAAAATTTCACAATTTTCAAAGAATTTTGATCATTTGCCTTAGGATTTGAACAGCTGACACATCATGTTTTTCTAATAATAAAATAAGAAAAGAAGTAATAAAATGTTTCCAAAGAATCCATCAATGATACAAAGTCCTAAAGAAATTTATAAATTGTAAAATACTTACGCCTAGGAATTGTTAACAATGTTGGGTTGGGCTGATTTGGTAACCCATGATCTTGCCTCAAATGAAGAAATTCAAACCCCAACTGCAAATTGTTGTTTTATTTTTACCAAAAAAGTCCATCATTAATAAATCTTAACATAGTAAAAAATCAAAACTTCAAATGATATAGCCACCGGAAATTGCTAAATAAAATCGAACTTACTACCACAAGTTGATTTGAGATAATCCCGCAGAAAACGATAAAAACAACAACAATCATCGTGGCAAACAATAACTGAGCGAAGCAACGTTATCGAAACCCAAGTAATAAATGAAAATTTCACTATGGGATCTCTTAAATTTCCGACATCCTGTATTCTCAAAATCAACTTACGAAACAACGTGTATTTCCAGGAAATTCCACTCTTGAAGGTATGCCGTAGTACAGTAGGCTACTTATTACAAACTTCCGTTATATATCCCACTATGAAGGCAATGATGGTCAAAGTCAACATGTTACTATGGATTTTTTTCATGAATTTTACAAAACAAATTCAATACAAACTTCATGTCTCAGCGTTTGTTTATAACGTTCGTTTTTATTTATGTAAAGTGCACTTTAAAAAATTAATTTACAATAATGATAACTGAACAATCAACATCACATGATTCAACTTTCAAGCTTGTCATTTCATTTTCGTTTCAAATTAAATAAGAATTCTAAAAAATTGGATAACCAGGAAATTCCAATCCAGCTTAAATGTCAATTTTCCTACACAGGCTTCTCAGTTGCGACAGTCCTAAATAAGCAAACTTGAACGTCATTTGACTAGTGTCATGACTAGTTTGTTTATGACGACTGAGTATAGCTCGTCAAGTCACGTGGTAGAACCCACACATATACAGTTACTGTGACGTAATGAAAAATTTAAATCAAGACAGGGAATATCAAAGCATACGAAATGCCACTACCTTTACATAACAACAGTTCAGTTAAAATAATTTAAAGAATTTCGAAACAATAAAAATAACGTTAACATGTTTACAAAGTGTAGAACTTGATGTAAATTTACCAAAGACGACACACTCTCGTAAATTAGGCAAACTCCGCTTACGAACAAAATGAGCTTCACAAAACTTGTTTTTAACTTGAAAGTTAACATGTAGAATATGGTTTTCTCATAGGAATTATTACAAAAATAATTAATGAACTCCTGGATTCATTTCAGATGTAATTGTTTAAAAAAAACTGTTCAGATATTAAGCATATCGTTAGTTCGAAACAACTGTTTTCTTAACAGAATTAAGAATAATGAAATTTTATCTAAACATAACTAGTTTTTGTTTAATTGATTTTGCACAGTGGTTAACTCCCTAATAGTTTCCTCATGTAAATTTACCCAGAATGCTATGGCATAAGTAGACTTTCTTGAAAAAAAATAGCCATTATTGGTTGAACAGAGCCATTTTCTTCTCATCATAAAATTCGTTTTAGTAAGAGGGGTGTTCATTACGTTTGCGCAGTCATTTCCTTTTTAGAAAAACGGATGTATGGATTTTAATGAAATTTGGTAGAGAAATACTGTACATGTAAACGTCATCTATTGTTTAAAAATTTCTATTTTGGAAGATGAATTTTTTCCATCGTTCCGGAAAAACGTTTAAGACTAAGATTTCTAATCAGCCTTTCTGACAGATGCTGGCCATCAACTTCTCTGAGCATCTTTCACAGTTGTCTGTAAATTTCTGAACTTTTCAATCCACCCATGGACCCAACGTTTGGACATTACTTGGGCCTTAAACATTTCACACATTTCTGCTCATGAAATGCCTTCAAAAGTTAAAAACGAACAACAGACCGCTGCTGAGACACTATCTCCTCAGAGACCATCTTTGCTTTCGAATTTTAGGAACATGCAATTTTTGAACACATCTTTTAAGGTTGAGATATGTTCAGGAATGATGGAATAATTTTCCAAAACATTTCATTACAATCCATAAAGCCGTTTTTTTTTTAAATGATTGCGGAAACTTAATGAACACTCCTCGTAGAAAGTTCATTTTACTTTTTTGGCACATTTCAATTTCACGAAACGTTTGTTATTCGATCATAATGAATAACAAAAGTGTTGAACACTGTATCACTATACCGAAATGTAAAACACTTAAAAACAGCATACAATGACCCAAACAATTAGCCAATTTCAACACTCAAACTAGCGCATTGCCAATTTAGAAGAATTTCTTAAAAACAGCATCAAAACAAGAACATATTCAAATAAAATGAGAATATCTTTGTCCATAAAGTCTGGGAAGGGCCAAAAAAGGGAGTGTAGGCCTACATATTTGCGAATTGTTCGTATGTTAAGTGTTGGTTAATCGGAATTTACCTGTATTTTATTGCAATGAAAGAGGTTAATTTCGGAGGCACAACTTGATTCAAGGCTGGATGATGATTTGGTAATAATTACTTGTGAATGTGAAAAGACTCGAATTCCTAATTGACAAAACCTAGTTGTATAACACCCATTAACAATGTCTTCAGTAAGTTGATCCACATTAAAAATAAAATATTAGTAGCATCAAATGAGACATTGACAGGTTTGTTTGATTAATTTACCTAGAAATGAAAACACTTGAACAAACAACGAAATTTGCTACGTATATTAATCACAAGATTAACAGCGAATCCTGACCAGAACCACATTATCAACACGTCAGAACAGGCCAGACTATAACATTTTAGCAAATTGAAATAAGAACTCGATCTTTACTAATTATGTGAAAAGTGCATGTTTGTACTTTTTTGGCAACAAATAATGTTCAGTTCAATTTCACTCAATAGGCCCTTTGCAAAATCCCATGTTTTTAATGAAAATCTTTCACGACTAGCACACGTCATTTCGCCAAAGCATTTCAAAATTGAATTTCTAGACATCATTTTGTAAGATAATTTCGTGACTGCTCTGAATTCAACAAAGATGGCGCTGGGATTCTACGAAGAGTATACATAGCTACGCACAACGACTTCAATCGAAGAAATGTTTCTGCAAAAAAACAGTCACTTCTTAAAATAATCCCTGAAAAAATGATCATCAATCCGCTACAAAGTTTTGTAAAATATCTCAAGAAGTTGTACGCGGAGCCGATTCTTACAAAAATAACTTTTTCCCGACTTTTTCTTCGATTCAACGAAATGCCAAACAAACAAAAAAAAATCCGCAACACAACCACGAGCAGTCTCTGAAGCTTGACACCCAACAGGGCACCACGAGTGCAGCAACGAAGGAAGGAGTCCTTGGAGCAGCTCAACAATTGGTTCACAGCAGCCATTAAACCATGCCTTCTTCTGGCAGTGCCCGAAGTAATATCCAGCATGTTTTTATGAACTCCGTTGGGGATAAGCTCCATCAATAAACCGATGATGACCAGACTATAATAAAATCGAGTATTATACAGGAACAACAAACATACAGTTGTTGTTGTTGTAAATCATGATGTGATGGTGTGTACTGGTCGTGGCAGAGGAGCAGGTGGTTTTGTGTTATTGGCCTTGCGAAATGAAGACAAAGGGTCCGAATGACCTTCGGGATCGGTCAGAACTGGAATTTGTGATTTGGGATGATGGAGCTTCTTGCGCTCATGGTCTGAACGATTACTTGACGACGCTGCGGAGCTGCAACTTCTGGAATGGTGGAGCGACGATAAACCTGATAAAACCATCAACTTTGAGTTAGCCAACAGGTGAAAGAGCATCTTTCAAGCCATATTCGACGTTAAATTACAGCCCAATAATTAGTAATTACTTACAACATCATCATGCATTTATTGCAGGTCATCAGCAGACACAGTATGAGCAGGCAACAAACCAATTCCATTCGAAATACAAACACTGCAAAGTTCCACTACCATGCTATAAAATTAAAGTGCACTATCACGTACGTTAACTTTGTCTTTCTTGATTAGTTTCTGTTAATTCGAAAGCATGCTCAAAATTCCTTCATAAGAGGAGCTCTCTGTTGCCAGTTGTTGCTTTACATAATTTTGTTACATGAGTTTGTTCTGGCTCATGTAAACAAAATTATGTAAAACAATTTATGTAACAAAATTATTTAAAACAATTCCCGTAAGGAAATTTTGTAAAACAATTTACGTAACAAATTATAATTATGTAAAACAATTTATGTAATAATAATGTTATTAGCCTACATAATGCAAAACAATTTGTTTTGTATGAACAAAAAGTATCTCTGTTCCCTCTAATTTGGGCGTAGCTTAAAGCTCTTTACAAGTCGCTTAAAAGTCTAGCTTTCAAGGCCTTTTTATACCAGTGTAAGTTCAGAAACTACCTGGCAGACTAATTGAATAAGCAAGACATTTCTTCATTTTAACACGCTAGAAAAATTCCTGAGACCTCATGAAGGAACAGTTTCACTTTTTATTTATTATTTTTAAAATAATTACGAATGGCATATTTCCATATTTTCTGCAATAAATTCAAGTGTCATTATCAAGAGAATGTTGCTGTTATAGAATCGTGCACCGTTATAAAATTTACATATTTAAAAAATATTATTATCTTAAAAACCACGATTTCAACATTACAGGATGACGCTCATATCTATTCGAATATAAAGTACATGTACAGTAACGTGCGTGTTACAGATATTACAGATATTTTTCGCAGATATGCAGCTAGTCCACCATGCAATGATCGACATGTCAACTTTTTCAAATTACTTGACGAAACAACGATTGAAGAATACAATTTGCTTGGCTACATGCAAATGTATAACAGTGATTAACAAAAAATTAACCAATGATTAAGGCATTTTCCTATGCATGTAATGTACATGTGTATGTCAGAGTTCCGCCAGATATTTCATATCTAACTTCCCTGACTTTTGCAGGTTTTTAAGACAAATTTCCCTGAAAAAAATTCTATATGATATTGATATCGATCGACGATTTTGCAAAACCAATACAAGAAAAATTTCAATATATTCCAAAATTCACATATGCGAATTTCTCCTTCTAAAATGTTGAAAATTTTGTAAATTTGTCCTCCGAAATGTTGACAATTGCTACTTGCAATTCGAGTTTTGCAAATTTATCCACGAAAAATGTTGAAAATCTGTCTTCGGATAATGATGAAACTTTTACAAAATTTTTTCTTACTTGTAATATACTTGATTGGTAAATTTCCATTCTCTGGGCCCTAAGCTAACCACTTGGAAGCAAATGTAGCTTGCATACACTGAATTTTCCAGACTTTTTCAGACCTCTCCAGGATCCCCGACTTTTTAAGACCTTTCCAGGTTCCCCGACCTTTTCGACCTTTCCAAGTTCCCTGACTTTTTCAGACCTTTCCAAGTCTGGGGAAACCCTGCTTAAACGCACACTATTCTTGCCTTACATTTCTTATATTAATTAATAGTAAGCCTTGGACACGTCAACACGTTGCTCCTAAAAAATTGATCCTTGATCTTCGACAATTTAGGACAACTTCTATACTTTCGGTAAAATCAAAATTTCACTTTTAACCAATGCAGTTCCACTGTACATCGTATTTCATACAAAACGCGTTACGAAAATGCCACATGTTCATAAAAGGCATCCCGAATTATGCCAAAAAGTCTTTTCCATAGCAAAGAATCCAAAAAGTCAGAAATAATTTCATGAAGCTTACTTGCGAAAATACATGTACTTCTGAGGAGCTGAATGGCTATGCAATTTGACAGCTCTCATTGGACGTACTGAGTTGATTGATAGTCATTCAATTCATGATTGGATGGCGAGCGGTAAAAGGAATTCACGTGGATTTTGAAATTCACTTATATTGCGTACAGTACAGTATGTAATTTAGTAAATTACTAATCGTAAGATTTTCGCATTGCTAGGTATGTGTCATTTTAGGGTACTTATTTTAATGCACGCCTCACATTGCTTTTCTGGCTTCAAGAGTAGCATGGATTTTAATATACTGAAGTCCTTTTTAGGAACTTTTTGAAAAATAACTTTTTAATATATGGAGTAACGATTGTCACGTGCATCAAGGGGAATGTTAATGACCATGAAAGTTTAATACTGTACATTGTACGTGCCGAATTGGAAAATTTAGAAGTTTCTGAAGTTAAAGGTTATGAAGTTATACAGTATAAAAACATTACCTTAAAGGTTATGGATCATATACAAAACTAAACCAAAGAAAGTATCCTATAGGTAATTAACTTCCATGGGATAGGGGTACTCAGAAGCTTTTCTAACGGCAATTTTGGCAGTAGCATTCGTACCATACTTTTTTTTTAAATCAAATTGCATGGCGAATTTTTCGCACGTGACTTCGCGACTGCAAAAAACGCAATTCGTAAAAGCTTCATTATCCTAATTAAACGTAGCGTTACTCCAGCGTTTGTCATTCGTCGAATACTGTATATTTTCAATCATGGCTAAAATTAATGACTAAAACAGTCGTTCTAAATTTAAAATTACTAATGAAATAAACTAACTGGATCAGAATATCGTATTAACCGAGCAAAACTTTCAATCATGATTAGCACTGATGACAAAATAACTTCGGAGCAAGGCCATTTTTTCGACAGTTTTGCACATTTTTTACAGTCTAACAGATTTTTCGACAGTTTAGACGATTTTTCGACGGTTTTGTTGTGAATTTTCAACAATTTTGCGACCATTTTTGACAGTTTGGTAGATTTTTCGTCAGTTTTGTTATTTTTTGACAATTTAGAAAATTTATCGATAATTGCCAAATTGTTAAAAAATTCAGAAATTTTCGAACACGTGATACGAAATTTTCATAAAGTTCATTGACCTACAAACGCGACTTCTGCTATTTACATGTTCTGTACATAAAGATCGAACAAAACGAAAAATGATTCATTCAATGTCAATGTGAATACAAAAAAATCGTGAAATTATACCTCAAATCTACTCTCTGTCAGAAAAAGCAAATGAGCTATTCATATCTTCCAGAAAAGAACATATATTTTTAGCAATCTCCTTAGGCGGAGTTGTATGAATCAATTGAATTCGTTGTAGCTAAGTATAAACTTCGTCTAATAATCGATGGATGTCATTGGTCTGAAGATAACAGTAATTGTAAACAAATAACAAAATTAATTCTGGAATTCACTATAATTTTTATTTTTTCCATAATGATTTCTATAGCCTATTGGCTACACATTTTCAGAGCATTGCAAAAATTCTTCCTCTTTCTGGATTGGAACCAAGAAAGAAACCGAGAAGATGACAGTTAAAAATAGACATCTTTTGGTGAAAATTGCTTATGCATGGTCTCCTAAAGGTCGTCACACACGAGGCAAATTATATCCCGAAACTTACTGCCGGATGTATTATTGTTTGATATTACCCCGCGTGTTGGGAAAAATTTCCTTCGCAAATAAGTTTCCAGATATATTTCCAGGATAGAAAAAGATCCTATTCTGAGCAAGTTATCTCTGGAACGAGACTGACGTCAATGGTTTTACAGTCACGCACAATTGTTTCTTTCTGTTGGATAGCCAATCAGGAAAGACATACGTTAGTTTACCCACATTTTCCTTTGAAACATTGCTTTCATGAACTGCATATTCTGTACTATGAGCATATATTCTAAAATTATCGCTCCGAATGCATGTGCAGCAGGAAATTGTTTCAGGTCAAATAACCTTCCCGCAATTTATTTCCAGATATAACTTTCCTCGTGTACGACACCCTTCAGAAGTTGGCTGCCACCAATTTTCTAGCATTGTTCGGTTGATGCGGGTTAATGTAGCAGCCTAGCTTTTTGGGAAGAAATTTGAGAATGCGGATTTTTACCGAGATTATTATCAATACATATATTAGAGAGTAAAATTAAAACGATATCTTAATGGTTAGCGGTGGGATTGGTCACACTGGTATCTTTGAACACTCGTAAAGAATCAAAATTTCCCAGCCAGTAATTATTAAACACCCGGTAATAACTAGTATTATTACAATTACTGTGTCAAAGACTTCGTATAAATTCGCTTTTGAACAAACAATAGCAAATCAATAATTGCTCATTCAAAGATTGTTCTTGCATTTCGGTAAAACAGCCTAGCGTTCATCACCCTAAGCACATACGCTGGAGACGTAGGCCTCAACATTGATTATTCAACGTTTTCAATCAGTTCTTCGAATTATACTAATAAATGAACTCTGTTCGAATTCTAAATCCATTCACGTAACCACAAATGATTCAACGTTTTCAATTATTTTCAACGTTTTCAATTATTCAACGTTTTCAAACAGTTCTTCGAATTATACTAATAAATTAACTCTGTTCGAATTCTAAATCCATCCACGTAACCACAAAAGATGTTAATATGTCATCAGTATGCTGTACATGGACAGCCATCTTGTGCAATGTTGCCATTGCATCAGCACTGCATTACATCTTGCAGGAAAAGTCCCTCGTGGCATTATTCAAATCAAAGTGAAGTCATTCTAATTCGGCATAATTTAAAGTAGTAAGTAAGTAAGTAAATTTATTGAGGAAGCAATAAGCCCAAAAGGAAATTAGAACGCAATAAATAAAAAAAAAAAAAACAAGAAACAAATTCAAAAGTACAAGCGAGTCAATATACAGAAAACAAAGAAAAGAAAAATTTAGCCAGGTACATCCTGTACATGTCTGAAACATGACAAATTGTGCAAATAATCTTCTCATTGATTATAAATAAACTGAACAAAAGGCATAAATCAAGACGGGCAAAGGGAGCGGCACAAAGATGGCCTTACACACATGTGCCTTACATAAGGAAGGGGTAAGCGCGACTACGGACCATGCGCACTTTAACAGAGGTGCGCCCAAAATAAACAAAACGCACAATAGCGCACTTACCACCAGCCACCGAGTCAAGACCTTGGACCTGTCTCGGCCGACGTCTCAAACCATGGAGGAACTTCTGGAGGGTTATAAAGTAACTTTTTGTTGCTATTTGCTTCCATTTGTTCCCATATATTGTTTCAGATAAAATTTTCACACACATGCTTTGCAAATATATTTTACCTAAACTATTTACATAAATTAGTTTCTGGAAATAAACCTGAAAGCGTGCAACTGAAAGTTGCTCTATGTTTCCTCCGGTATATGGACGCATGGTTTTTAATGTGCAGGTTTTCACAGGATTGCCTAGGATTGCACATGCAGTATCTCACAGAAATAAAACGATTAGCCTATACGCGTGTTGCTAAACTTCCTTTGGTTTTTACCACATTTTATGGAAGCAGGAAAATTAGGGTAACTTTTGTTTAATTCTGTCGCCATAAATGACAAGGATCTTTCAGCAACACCCGGGAACATAATTTACGGGAAGATGTGGAAGGAACAAGCAACAAAAACAAACGTCCCTCTATGTTTCCTCCATGCAGTGTGGACTCAAAATGCCCCGATGTTGGCGTGATGAAAACTACATTTTTTTTTAATTAACAAAAAGCTGCTAAAGCCAGATGCTGCGGTAACCCCCAACTCGTGGAGCGGAAATCTTGCAGCACTTTATCGCTGAGAAATTCAGTTGCCAATTTGGGTAGATTGCCGTACGACTTTTTTCGAAAGCTTAGAATTTCCCAGCAGTTCGGCTTTTCTGGCTTATGAAGCCTTTCCCAAAGACTAGCAATTGAATGGCGCCGCCATTTTGCCATTAAATTGCGGTAGAAAAGAGGATTTTCCAATTGCAAGTGCATTCTGGGGCCTGGGAATGGGGTCGCTGAAGTGGTGGAGGAGGCCTTCCAAGCCCACTTTTCCTAATTTAATTGGATTATCGAATTAAAGCGGGGGATGGATTGATTGAAGTTTTCTCTCACTGACTCGACGATACGGACAGAAATAAGTAGTTACAGGGCGTCCAAAAAGTGCTTGTCATTGTGAAAAATGCGATGACCAATGAGACCCACCACATTACTTGACTCAGTATTAGTGCATTTAGGGCTGGTCGCACCAACAGAGGCTAAGAATAACCTAGGATTCACCAACTGTGTAAATATAGGTTAACCCACCAGTGTATTGCACAAGCACGGGTTAGTGAAAAAATGAAGAGAAAGGGTAACCCAGCCATTAGGCTGGGTTAACCTCGGGTTATTAGGAACAGTACACGTACATGTAACATGGCGGACACTACAAATGAATCTGATGAGGCTAGGGAAATGTGCATGCTACACCACCTGGTCACACAGTTTCTTTTCTATCCTCCATTTTGGTTTCAGCAGGTTAAACATGGGTTCCATAACCCTGGGGATATTGATGCAACACAAACATCTAACCCCAAGGTTAACCTGGAGTCAAATTTTAACCCAAGGTTGGTGCAACCGACCCTTAGTGGTTTATGCACTTGCCTCTCGACCCTAGGTTGCGGGGTTCACTCCCTGCGGTCGAGGTTGATGAGAATTTTGAGGATGTGCAAAATTCTCCTAGTGGTGAGTCTTCTGGATGAGAGTTTTAAACCGAGGTTCCGTGTAGATCCCGATAGGCAAAATTCACAGGTAGGTGACGCTGTTTGGTGTTTAGCCTCCGTAGCAAAAATTGACCAACGTTAACCCTCTATTGCATGAGTTATTAAAATCACAATAAAAAATTTTTTTCTTTGTAAATTGATGAACATAAAAATAAGTAGAAGCTTATTGTGCAAAAAAAATTTTTTTTTAATGAAAATTAACCAAAATTACAATTGGTGTCATATTTGGGACTTTATGCACTTGCGCGATAAAAAATT
>JAQGBX010001134.1:0-27253 GCA_034698745.1 Megaphyllum sjaelandicum | reverse complement strand
CCACTACAACCTATCTAACGACACAAACAGAATTTTCACATCTCTAACGGTTAAGAAAAAAAATTGAGTGGTGATGGGCTTATGAATCACCCAGTATATAGCTTAAAAGTGACTGTTATTTAGTCCAAGAGTTGCTTCCAAAAAATTTTAACATTACAGGGATAGGGTTTTGTATCTTTTTAAATTAACATGGCATTGGGGTTTCTTCATCGAAGCTTTGAAACGAAACTGGAATTTTATAATCAAATCAAACATTCTTCAGGAGATCAGGTCTCAAGAATTAGTTGAAAAATTGCCGATTGCGAGTAAATTTGTAGAGGATGAGGACAGGGCCATCTATGCCTGAAGACAGCCGCAGTCCAATCTAAAAGGATTAAAAATAACCATAGCCATTTGACTTGAAAAACGTTATTGCAATGGAATTTGCCATTTACATGAAATTTGGCACTATAATGTGTGTAAATATAAAATATACAAGTTTGTTGGTTTTTGCTCAATGAAAAGAACAGTGCAATTTATTGTATATATTTTTTATAGCACTTCAACCCATTCCCGCTACTGAAGGAATGCGTCATATTGGAAGTCTCGCAATGTATTTGTTCACTTACCAATTTATTGCCCATGCCATATTAGGCCTTGCGCATATACTTGTATGCATTTTTGACGTATTACACTGAATTGTTAAATAAGTGATTTTCAGTTATTGCTGAAATTTAGATATAGCCTCTGTTATGCATGATTAATTAAAACAAACTACTTATCAATTGATTTATGGTTTCTACTCCCAGGACGGCAAATAATGGCGGAGTTAGAAAGAAAAACACAACATAACTATAACTATTTTTTTGTTAATTTGATATTGAAGACTAATAAATTTCTAGGTTTCATGCATTTCTGGTAATATCTTTCAAAGTGTGTGAAAACTATTTGTTCTTAAATTTCATTAAATCCATATTTTTTGTAGATATAAATTCGTTATAATTTTATGATGAATTCGTTTTAAGAAATGTTAGACTCCATGTATATTTTCACAGGAATTAATTTCTCATCAGGACGGGGAATTATTTTAAATTCTTGTTTCAATACATATTTGTTGATGTACGGCTCGTTAATGAGAATACTTGGTTCCTGCAGAAAAACCTGGAAAAGTACGGGGACTTCAAAATGCTTGGAAAAGTCAGGAAAATTCTAAATATTAATGTTTCCACGTGGTTAGCTTTGGGCCAATTTGCAAAAAAAAAATTAAATTAAATTTCCCAGTACAAATTTTCCATATTTTCACCAATTTCAGAAGGCAAATTTGCAAAATTGTCTTTAGTGAATTTTTCAAAACAATGAATATTGTCCTGTGTCGATTTTTCAATTGTGGATAACATGTATGTCATGTATTGACATTGTCATCGGTCAGGGAATTTTTTTTTAATTTGTAAAAGTCAGGGAATAGTCGCGGAAGTTTAAAATAAAATTTCTGCATGGAGGAACCATGCAATATCCTATACATTTTTTTTAGAACAGATTCATATTCTTTTCAAGATGAGTATTGTTTTTCAAAAGTAATTGTTCAAAATTACTTTTTTTTTCTAGAATTATTTACTTTATGAATGAATTGCTTCTGAAAAAGAAACCATTTGTAAAGGTGTAAAATGTAACTCAATGACTCAAAATTGCGTGATAAAAGGTAATAAAACCTGCGATAATTTCCCACGAAGCCGGGGTAGGTTAACCCGTTATTCCTAAATGCTGTCACACACAAGGAAAGTTATTTCAGGAATTGCGAGAAATTGCAGGAAAGTTATTTCAAAGAATGTAATTTCCTGTCGCTGCACACATGGAACGATCAACACACTGGGAAATATCAAACAATAATATATCTGGAAATAAGTTTAGGGATATAAATTGTCTCGTGTGTGACGGCGACGTTATCAGAGGGCTAAGAGGGGGTTTCAAGGAATTCAACATGTTAATTTCGGGAAAAGATTGAGAATAAAAAATCTTTTTTTGTTTGTAAGAAAAACATAAGACTTTTAATATGGCCGCCAAGGTCTTGGTTATATGGCATCCATTATTCCCTTGAATTGCATGGTAAAGATGTATATAGTTGGACTTTGACACCTTTATGAATTTAACATCAATATGTATTTAATACCTAACGTGTTCTTACATCCTGTGTATTTTATTATTGGCAATTTATCTATTTGATTATACGAAACATTGAACAGAAAATTCAGCTTATTTGCTTTTTGGCAAGTTTCATTAACCCTGACTTATAACCTAGATCTGTTAAACTTGTTTACCTCATACCTCATGATTAATCTATATCATATGTGATACTGTATAGCGAATTTTTTTTCCAGGTGTATATTGTGCATTGTTGGAGCATTTTCCTGGAATATTTACGGAAAACTTGCTACTAATGCGATATTATGCTGTTGTGACAGACAGCTTTCACCTGAGTAACTAAATTCTGCGTTCCGTTCGACAATTCGTGAACAAAGTGAGTTTTTTTAATGACAGATGAACTCGTGAATCTTCAAGTATATATGTATATTTTTATTGTTTTGTCGTGTGACTGCGTGTGTTTTAAATTTTTGACATCCCTTAAAAATATAATTTTTTTTTCGAAATTTCGATCAAAATACTCCTGCGTTTGTTGCAGTTTCTCAAATTTGAGTACGCTTTTAGAGAGATAACGAAAACAAATATTGTTTTAAATAAAATTCGATTAAATATTTTCGATGGTTTTTTTTCCTAAGCAACTAGAATTAGGAACTTCACGTATTTAGACTTTTCAAATATTAATTTTAACTGAAAATGCACGAATCCCACGACGGCGTTATTTAAATTAAAATGTTTTTAATTAATTTAAAATTACCGGGTCATCTGATGTAATATAACCGAAAATATTATTTTATAATTAAAATTATCTTGAAAATATTCCCTTAGAGATTCATCCACTCGGACACTTTCTTAAAATTTCATGGATTAATTCAAGCTCATTGACATTAAATTTTTAAATTAAGGCAACTAAAATATGAAAACTAAAAATTTCTTATTTATTATAAACTAAGCATGTTATATACATGTATAAACTACTGTTAAATAATGTTGACCATCCTCAGTCTCCTAATACTTCTATAAAGTTTACAGAATTATACTAAATGTCTATCATTTTGATGATACGAATAATTACTTTTTATGAATAATAATTTTCAACTTCTGACTAAGGCTAAAACTAAGAAAATGAAGTGGAATAATGTTTATACCAGTTTTTTTTTGGTAATTTCAATTTATATACGAAACGTAAACTTAAGTAATATAAAAGTGGCTATTTACTTTTCTTTCTATGTTTAAAAGTTTATAAAATGTAATAAACAGAAAAAATACAACGGATAAACGAATAAACGAAAAAAAAAAACCGGATAAAGTGAAAATAGGATAAGTTTTAAAATGTACATATAGATCTCCTCCTTTTACTTCTGATCACAAGAGGCAACTCAGCCTGCTGAGGTAAGTTTTCCTCATAAATGACGTCACATGGTGTTAAGTCCTCGGTGTCTATCCCCACCCTTTCAGCAAAAGAATACTTCAATTAAATGTATAATGTATTTATAAAAGTTCTTATTAAGGAAAACCATAACAGTTAAATAATGATTTTAGAAATTTGAATAGCACGAAACTGAAAAGCAGCCACGTTACATCCGGTTTGGAAATGCTGTTGGTAAATTCTTCTGTGATGGTTTTGTAATCACACATTTGTCCATCCTTCAGCTGCACATCACCAGTCATCGAAAATTTGATGTCGCCATAAAGGAAAGTATACGAACTATTCTGTTTTTGTTTTTGTTCTCTAGAGTTACCTGAACAAAAAATTGACAACCGCTGGATTTGGTTTACCATTAGCTTAATTCATCTGGAAATTCGACAATTAAAAATCTTAAGTGTCACTTCCAGCTCCAACTAAACTAAAACGTAAATATTAAAAAAAAACTATTGGGAATTTCATAATTCAATACTATGCCATTTAGAAAAAGTGTGAATGATTGCTTCAAAATTAGCTTACAGAGTTTAAAAAATGGAGAAATTTCTCAAATTTATGTTTATAAATTTAAATTTGCATAAACATGCAATTTTCAGTATGCATGCTTATAAATGGTAACATCGCAGGTCACATACTGTTTAAGACAATTACTTCATAAGGTGTTCTTAATACCGATTAAAATAATTCTCTCGGCTAACAGAAGCCGCTTTCAACCTATAAATTTTCCTTAAATTTATCTGAAGTTGATAGCTCTTCTGAAAATCGACAGTTGAAAATCTCAACAGACACCTCTGGCTAAAGCAAAACGTAAAATTTAAAAACTATTGACAATTTCAGTATTCGATACTAAGACATATATCAAAAGTATAGATTGCTTCTAAATTATAGAATTTGAAATATGAAGAAATTTCTCCAACGTTATGTTTATAAATTTAAAATTGCATAAACATGTATTTAGTATGCTTAATATACTGTATATGGTAAGGTCACATGACACATACTTTAAATGACAAAAACTTAATAAGGTACTCAGAATTTAACGAGAATTATGTTTACAAATGTTTAACTGATTAAAATAATTGGTCAGCATTCATTAGTTGCTTCCAAACTACATATTTTCTGTAAATTTACCTGAAGTTGAAAATTCTAGACCTAGAAAAAGTTAAGAAATAAACAAGCTTCAGTTTTCAAAAATTGTTCATCCAAGCAAGTTTAGAAAACTGAAAAAAAAAATACTTTCGTTTTACCATATTATTGTTTTTGTTTAATTTTATCATCCATTGAGCTAAATCCTTAAACACTTTTTTATCTTTAATGATTTAAGATACTCATTACTCTCTTTTCGTCCTCAAGTGGCTAAGAGGGCAGAATTTGGTTAGTGAGACAGTATCGAATCAACAATATAACAAAGCAATTCCAATTTAACCAAAATAAAAATTATTTCCAATTTAACCGAAATAAAAATTATTTCCAATTTAACCGAAATAAAAATTATTTCAAATTTATCCGAAATAAAAATTAATTCCAATTTAACCGAAATAAAAATTGATCATACATGTAATTCCATTTGGTCAATCCTTTCATTTTCATTTCAGTCCAAGAGGTCGAACTTCAACATGGCGGCAAGTTCCATATGAGGCATCACTTTCTCAGCCCGAGATCCTCGAAGCATTCTCTCCCTGCACCGCACCGCCATCTACCGTCGCATTTCGGCACCTCCAACTCCGAGACCTAACCCAGACATGAGACATCATCGCATCTCGGATAAATTCTGAAGTCCAAACCACGCATTTTTAACGCAAAGAATTTCACCGTCCACGAAACTGGAAAGTAATGAAAAGCTCGATCCCATACATCTTTCAATCCGAGCGAAATTCAGCGAGTAAAACAGCACCTGACGTCACTGCTCGGGAGGCGTGTCCAACCCTAGTTCTGGCCAATGGGGAAGCTCGCTCGGACTGAATTCTTGGAATTGCTTCGATTACGCGATTTGTTTTCCCCGAAAGCATTTACAAGCGTGAATCATCGCTGTGCAGCATTTTGATCTGGAAGCTGGAAAGCGGACAAAAATGAAGGAATATTCGTGAGGAGAAGATGACGGATGCGGACGGTGAGTGGAACGTTCTTTTTCGGGAGTTCTAACCTTCCAAAACACGTAGCTTTGCGCGCGTTCGTAAACTGCTCCCGGAGCGTGCTCCGCCCGATCCGGGAGCAGTCCGGAGTGAGTGGGAACCAACCACTGGTGGATCACAAGTGGGTCAGCGCGCGTTTCGGCCGTTTTGGGGCCAGTTTTGACGTGGAAAATCGAGTCCGGCTCGAGCCCCCATCGACGGATCAGCCCGGGAGACCGTGAGTAGAGTTTTTCGATACGAATTTCATTGCGGGACGCCCCGAGACCAGGGCCTTACCAGCCCTGGGACGGTCATTCCAAAATGGGCCTCCATTTTCCCGAAGCTTGGTTTTTTTCCCCAGCTCGAATCCCCCCTCCTTCGAAAACGTTCCGGAAGACGAGGTTGGAACCCGTGGAACCCGCGTTTCGTAACGTTCGGGACTCGACGATGCCCTAACTCGCAGTTTTCCAGTCTTTTTCGAAGGGCTGGTTGGGCTGAAATGTCATAGGCCTAGCTAGTCCAGTTTCGTTTAGGTTTGCGCGCCACTTTAAAGTGATGTTATTGGGGTGAAATCGTGTCCTAAACACCCTGAAGAGGCCTCGGTGCTGGGCGATTGCACCTAAGTCAATTCCAATCGTTATAGAATCGCCAGTTTGAAAAAGACAAACTTTTTTTGGACCAAATTTCGGGTTGTTTGACGGTGGTTTGTTCGAGCGCCGCTAGATGGCGTTGGCGCCTTCAGCAGTGGTTTTGGAGCTGCTCGAGGGTCAAATTTTGCGATTATTTTTTGGGCGAAAAATGTGGAAATTTTGCGAGTTTTCGGAAATGCGGATTGCAGACGAGTGCAGTCCAGACTGGAAAATATCAATCGCACCCGTATCGTCGAGCAAAGCATGGTCGAAAAGGGCTTTTTATGCAGAATGTTTGCTGCGAGTTTTCCGACCTTGACCTATTTATCCCTCTTGTTTTCCCAAAAGCTCCTAAAATTATGAACGTTTAACATTTTTTTAAAGACACTGTTTGTTCAGGCGAGACTGACTACCTGTAAACTCGAGGCCCCTCATCCGACAGGTGACGCGATTTTTGAGATCATTTATCGACGAGGCCGCCTGGGACACGAACGCGTCCATTTTGAGTGGTGCTGCAAAAGTCATGACCCGGTCTTGAGTACCCTGAATGAGAAAAAAAAGCGGTGAAAACCACTTGAATTGGCCAGGTAGAGTAAAGGTAGGAAGACGCCAATGAAACTTCAACTGAAACATGGTTTTCTTAAATAAGAAACTCACGTAATGTTAACTGAAAACTCCCAATTCGTGAGTTGGAAAACCATGTTTCGGAAACCAAGTTTCAGTTTGCTTCCTTAGTGTGTTCTCACCTTAACGTTTCTTAATTGGCTCAGTGGAGTAAAAAAAATCCCTAACTAAAACCAGATTTCTGGCAGAATAATTTTTTTTTGACCAGATTAAAATTTATGCATTAGTGCAGGGCACCCCCAGACCTGAAAAACCTGGAAAAGTCAGGGAACTTGAAGATGTCTGGAGAAGTCAGGGAAAAGTCTAGGAAGAATGGCTTATTTTGAAAAAGTCAGGGAAATTCAACTTAGTCATGTTGTTGCGATCCAAAATTAATGCTTCTGCATGGTTAGCTCAGGCCCATTTGCAAACTATTTAAAATTTTCCAAGTAGGCCTACAAATTTGCAAAATTGTCCACGTTTTAAGAGTACACTGCACAACATTGCAAAACTTTCTACATTTTCAGACTACAAAATTGTCAAATTTTCATTTTTAAAAATTGTCTATGTTAATTTTCAAAATTGTCATTGGTAAATTTTGCAAAATATGTCAATTTTTGACATTGTCTTTGGTCAGGAAAATTGGTTTCAAACCTGAAAAAGTCAGGGAAGTTGAAAATGAAATTTCTGGGGGAAGCCTGCAGTGAAATTATTGACTACATTATTACATTATTTGCAACAATTTAGAATCTGAAAATTTGATGTCATCATAAAACCTATTTTTCAGACAAAATTTCTGAAATCTGTTTTATTTCTTATTAGTACGATTTTTGACAAGGGAATACAGATAAATGGACCTTATGCAGATTTCGTCAGAAGGCCTATTGCTGGATTCACAATCAAGCAATTTAAGACATAAACAGTCGTTGATATAATCTTGAAAACGTCACCGATTTTCTCGCGTGTATTATTTAGAGGTTCAGACTGACTTTTTCGGTTATCATTTTATGTTTCCATAGATTATACAATGAATGCGATTTATTACGACAAGGTAGACGTCTCGACCATTTGGTTTTTTGACAGCCAGAAAGTAAAAATTACTGTACGTAGAAATGACGTATTGCATTTTAAGCGTGAGGGACGACCGTTTTTGTCTTCAATTCGTTGATTGTGAGTCCAGCATCAGCATACACGTGTATCACGTGACATTTCATTCATTAAATTGGCAAAAATTACCCGGTGGATACTTTGAATTTGGTGGCCTTCCAGAGTGGCATCCAAACAAATCTTATAGTTAGGATCCTACCTAAAAAACGAATGCATCAGGGTTATTCAAGACACAAACTTTACGAATCGTACTCTGGCAGTCGTGAAGTCCCTTAATTGTGTAAAAGGAATACATCACTAGGTTTAAAAACTGCTAACCTCGAGTGGTATTTTTTTAATAATTAAGGAGTGTCCATTTAACGCACGTGGCTTCACGACGGCCAAAAGTACGATTCGTAAAATTTCTGTCTGAGTACCTCCACTATGTTGCTCGGTAACTGAATTTTGATAAATTTTGTGAGATGATGTCGGGGTTCACCGGGAAGGACTGACTATTTTTGGCGATTACGCAATGCTTGCGGAAAACCAAAATCGAGCTATCTGACCCGAGCATCGACCTGAGTCTAGGCACCACCAATTGCATGTGCGCGAAGTAACGCAAGCAGATTAAGGAAAGGGGATTTCCCCATGAATCAGGATGACTCCCACGTCTTTTTAAATGCATGGCTCAAACGATGTTGATTGGTCAATAGTGATGCTCTTTTAATGTGTGCCGCCAGTATCTCTTGAAGATACTCCTGTCAATATTGAGATTGAGCGAGCAAATGCTCCAACACTCATTATTCGAGTAAGACCTATGCATCACAGATTTGAGGAAGAAGAAAGAAGCGGTTTGGGTGAGTGAAGAACAATGAGCACGTCTCTTAGCAAGAAATACGAAGCAGGTTAGTTGAACAAAAACGAAAGCAGGTTATATACCAGCGCAGTTATGAAGCAGGTCATTTGGGCAGAAGTATGATGCGGTTGATCTGAGCAAAAGCTTCGAAGCGCGTTGTTGGACCTTATTTGAGAAAAATATTGGAATGATTTGTTGGAGTAAAAAAATTCAACACGTTATTTGAGTAAAGGCTTGAAACACGTTAGTGGAGCAAAAGCTTCCATCACGTCAATGGAGCAACACCTCTAAAACGTTATTGGAGTAAAAGCTTTAAATACGTTATTTGAGCAAAAGCTTCAATCACGTCATTGGAGCAACACTTCTGTACACGTTATTGGAGTAAAAGCTTTAAACACGTTATTGGAGTAAAAGCTTTAAACACGTTATTGGAGTAAAAGCTTTGGAGTAAAAGATTTGAGCAGAAGCTTTAAATACGTTTTTGGCGAGCAAAAGCTTTAAAGTCGGTATTCCAGCATTGGCTTTAAAGACGATATTCGAGCAAAAGCTTTAAATACGCTATTTGAGCATGAGTATTAAATACGATTTCGAGCAAAACCTTTAAATATGTTATTTGAGCAACAGCTTTATAAACGTTATTGGAGCAAAAACTTTAAACACGTTATTGTAGTAAAAACACGTAATTTGGGCAAAACCATTAAGTACGTTATTGGAGCAAAAGCTTTAAAGACGATATTCGAGCAAAAGCTTAAAACACGTTATTTGAGCAGAAGCAATAAACACGTACGTTACTGGAGCAAAAGCTTTAAACACGTTATCCGAGCAACAGCTTTAAAAACGTTATTGGAGCAAAAACTTTAAACGATTTATTGGAGCAAAAACTTTAAACACGTTATTGTAGTAAAAGTTTTCAACACGTTATTCTAGCAAAAGCTTTAAATACGTTATTCGAGCAAAAGCTTTGAAGCGTCTTTGGAACCAAAACTTCAAATATGCATGTGCATGTACATGTCTTTAATAAGCCGGCCATACACGAAGAAAGTTATATCTGGAAGTTTGGCAATTTTAGGCGTGTCCGAAAAGTCAAGCGCATATTTCTGAGCAGTTTACTAACCATGGCTTTTAAAAAAAGGAAGATTTCAAACTAAAAGTAATCGGACTTCACTTATGTTTTCATAATTGACAAATTAAAACAGTACATTTCTCGTAATTCACATTCTAAAAAACAGAACACTTTGAACATGCCGTATTTCCAGATACAACTTTCTTCGTGTATGGCCGCGGCTTCAGCAAAGTTTTGTTTTTAGTATGTCACAGTGCAATTGTCCAGACTGAGTTTGTACCTGAGCGTACCGAACTCGTGATTTGTGACTCTGGCATTGAGGTTGACAGCGTTTGACACGCTCTTGTTTCTTTCTGAATGGCAAAATGCCGTTAAATATAGGTGTTTACTCGCTTCGTGCAAACATGGCAACACCTGGGGCGAGAATCGCTGAAAGCGTAGCCTCCCTCGGCCCAAAAAACGTCCCAGAGTAACTAACGGAAACATGTTTAGCAGTTTTTTTAACCAGTCGCGATGTATACACGCACTTGTTGTTTGCACAATGTTCGTGAATCGTGGCGCGTGTCGAATTGCGCAAGTCCTCGTTTGTTACCAATTTTACAGGATGCTTTTTGGTCAGCGGCATGCAGAGGCTTCTGTAAAGGTCAGAATGCCTGATGGGCTTCGACCAGCTTTGAAAAGCACGTGTTTTTTTTATGCAGGAAACTTAAGTCGGGAAACTTAAAAAATGACCTGGAAATGTCAGGGAAGAATGGTTTATTTTGGAGAAGTCAGGGAAGAATGGTTTATTTTGAAAAAATAAGGGAAGCTCAACGCAGTCATGGCGATCCAAAATAAATTCTTCTACAAGGTTAGCTCAGGGCCCATTTTCCGAGCTGAAATCTGCAAAAGTTTTTCAAATTTTCGGAGTACAGATTTGCAAAATTTTCCACGTTTGGCGACTACAAATTTGCAAAATTTACCACTTTTTCCGAGTGCAAATTTGCAAAATGTTCCACGTTTTCCGAGTACAAATTTGCAAAATTTTCCACATTTTCCGAGTACAAATTTGCAAAATTTTCCACATTTTCCGAGTACAAAGTTGCAAAATTTTCCACATTTTCCGAGTACAAATTTGCAAAATTTTCCACGTTTTCCTACTACAAATTTGCAAAATTGTCCACATTTTCTGAATACAATTAATTTGCAAAATTTTTCACAATTTCCGAGTACAATTAATTTGCAAAATTTTCCACATTTTCCGAGTACAACTTGCAAATTTTTCTACGTTCTCAGAGTACAAATTTGCAAAATTTTCCACGTTTTCCTACTACAAATTTTCAAAATTTTCCAAATTTTCCGAGTACAATTAATTTGCCGAATTTTCCACATTTTCCGAGGACAAAATTGCAAAATTTTTCACTTTTTCCGAGCACAAATTTTTAACATTTTCCGAATACGAAATTTTCCACATTTTAAAAAATGCTATACAGACATTATTTTAAAAATTAAAAAAAATTACAATGTTAATTTTCAAAATTGTCTTTATCACATTTTTTTTAAATCTTTTTCAGTGTCAATTTTGGAAAATATGTAAATTTTTCACGTCATTGGTCAGGGAAATTTTCGTAAAACTTGGAAGTTGAAAATGAAATGAGTGAGGGAAGCCTGCTGTAGGTGGCGCTGCTTGCGTGCTTGTCATTATGTTATAATATCATAGCTGTATAATATATAGTCATTTACTGGGTTTCATATATCTGGTCTAGCTGGTCATTGGCGTTGTTTGTCATCTATAAAAGCCAAACTTGCTTCTGGACTTCATTAAATTTGATACGATTGCCTTTCTCACAATGGCTATCGATGAACACGTGGTCTTGCGTGGGTCGATTTCCCCTGTAGGGGACAATTGATGGACGACCCCTGTCCGGGATAAGCGTAAGGTGCGGGTGGTCCTTCATCTCTTAAAAAATGCTTCTGTTTTCAATAAGTTTTTGTTTTTATGACCTCGTTGCAGTTTCACGAAAATCCTATGTGGAAAATCCTTTATGTTTATATTTTACGAATTTGTTTCCCTTCAATTTCACGACATTTCCTTCAACTTCATGAAATTTCCTTTTGATTTCATGAAAGGTCCCTACGTCCTTAAATTTTACAAAATTTTCTTCAGGTTCACGAATTGTCGTTAAATTTTACGAAATTTTCTTCAGGCTCACGAATTGTTTTTTAATTTCAGGAAACTTCCTTTTAATTTCACGAAATTCTTCTTTAATTTAATGAAATGTCTTTGCATTTTACGAAATTTCCTTCAGTTGCACGAAATTTCAGTTTCAATAAATTTTCTTCAATTCGTTACATTTCCTTTTAATTTCATGAAAGTTATGCCTTTCAATTTTACGAAATGTCCTAATTAAATTTTACGAAATTTCCTTCAGTTTCACCAATTGTCCTTTTAATTTCATGATTTTTTTCAATTTCACGGAATGTCCTTAAATTTTACGAAATTTCCTTCAGTTTCACGAATTTTCCATTAATTTCGTGAAATTTCCTTTTGATTTCGTGAAATTTTCTTTAAATTTCATGAAAGTACGCCTTTCTGTTTCCCCAATTGTCCTTTTAATTTCATGAAATGTCCTTTAATTTTATGTCCTCTAATTTCACGAAATGTCCTGCAGTTTCAAATAAATTTTCTTTAATTTCATGAAAGAATTTTTTAAAGAATTTAAATTTTACGAAATTTCCTTCAGTTTCACGATTAATTGTCCATTAATTTCGTGAAATTTCCTTTTTAATTTATTGAAAGTGCGCCTTTCAGTTTCACCAATTAAGTGTCCTTTAATTTCACGAAATTTCCAACAACTTACTTACCAATAATCCTGTAGATAAAGCAGCCCATTTTCGCAAATTTTACGAAAACTCGTTCCGTGATGGGGAGTCCTCCATAAATTCCGACATTTCCAGCCGTACGTTGCTCAAGATCGATCTTAAGACTCGAGGGCTAGCTACTCAACTTTTTAGCCTCTGGCCTAGCTTTTTAACTCTAGCACTAAATAAAAGCCTCCTTTAAGTCCCATTATCATTAATTCGGTAAATGGTTTTGGAAAAAATATCCCTTGAGGCAATCGTGCCATTTAAGAATTCAGGTATTTTTTAATTTATTTTTTTAAAATTCCTTCCCTTTTCTCCTCCTCCCCCTCACCTTGTTTTTTTTGACCAGTCGTACCTCTGGGCGAGTGCATGCGCTTGACCCTTCGCTATTTGTCCTCCGCTAGATGGAGCTCGAAACGCCATTTCAAATCCTTATAGGGCAGTACGGGGCATGTGTGGTAATTTGGGGAAAAAGTTTTAAAAATGTACCTACATGTATATATTTTTGTTCAAAAGTTCAAATTTGTGTTAAATTTTTGTTAAAACTTTCAAACTTGTGCTATATAGTATTATTGTCATAAATTTCAAATTTCTGCTATATTATTGCTACAAATTTCGAATTTTGGCTATATTTTTGTTAAAATTTTAGAAATTTGACTATATTTTTGTTAAAATTTTCGAAATTTGTGCTATATTTTTTAGTTAAAATTTCAAACTTGTTATATTTTTTTTAAAATTTCAAATTTGAGCAATATTTTAATTCGTTCAAAATTTTAAATTTGTGCTATATTCTTTCAAAAACTTCTAAATTTGTGCTATATTTTTTCAAAAACTTCTAAATTTGTGCTAGTTTGTTGTTTTAAGAATTCAAATCTTGGCTATATTTTTGTTACAAATTTTGTATTTGTGCTATAGTTTTGTTACAAATTTCCAACTTGTGCTCTATTTTTGTTACAAATTTCGAATTTGTGCTCTATTTTTGTTGCAAATTTCAAATTTAATTGGGCTATATTGTTGTTAAAATTTCCAACCTGAGCTATATTTTCGTTAGCAATTTCAAACTTGAGCTATAATTTTGTTAGCAATTTCAAACTTGAGCTATATTTTCGTTAGCAATTTCAAACTTGAGCTATATTTTCGTTAGCAATTTCAAACTTGAGCTATATTTTCGTTAGAAATTTCAAACTTGAGCTATATTTTCGTTAGCAATTTCAAACTTGAGCTATATTTTTGTTAAAACTTCCAAATGTGTGCTATAGTGTTGTTAAAAATTTCAAATCTTGGCTATATTTTTGTTCAAAATTTCAAATTTGTATTATGTTTTTGTTAAAAATTTCAAACTTGTGGTATATTTTTTGTTACAAATTTCAAATTTGTGCTAAATTTGTGTTTCAAATTTCAAATTTGAGCTATATTTTCGTTCAAAATTTCAAATTTGTGTTATATTTTTTTTTACAAATTTCAAATAGGGATTTTTTAAAATATTTTGTCCAGTTAAAATATAAAGTGGTTTGCTTTCAACTTTGTTTTCACTCCACGCGCGTTGAATTAATGGTATTGTGGGCGGGGTGAACATTATGCCCTCGACCACGCCCCCCTCTTAAACTAATTTGCATGTTGGGCGAGTGTGACCGCCGGACACGCCCCCCTCCCCCCCTCACGCCAGGCGCATGCGTTTTGTTTCTTCTCTTAATTGATGATAAACGTCGTCCATTACGGTGTCTAGACCGGTTTTCGTGAGGGGTCATGACCCCCTACACGGGTGTGCGAGACGATTAGCCTTGCCCAGTGATGGCCGCTAGGGGGCGCTTCTGATGGTAACTACCTCCTAACTACAATTCGCATTCATCCAGTCATCGTCCTGGGGATTTTATTCTGGTTGGGGGTGAGTATTTTTATACTGGTTGGGATAAGGATTTTTATACTGGGTTGAGGTGAGGATTTTTATCAGTGGTTAGGATGAGGATTTTATCATGGTTCAAAATGAATTTATACTGCCGAGAATGAGGATTTTTATGCTGGTTGGGATGACTTTAGGGGCAGCATTATGCCGGTTAGGATGACGATTTTATTACCAACCTTGAATAAGTTGTCCACATTTAACGAAATTGTTTGCCTCGGGGATCAATCAGACTCTGGTTTGGATGACATCAGCCAGTTAGGATGGAGTTAAGATTTACTATGTTGGACTTGGTTTGAATGATAGTTTTATGCCGGTTAGGATGGTTAGGACGGCGATGTTGTTTGCCACCTACCTTGCACAGTATAGTAGTTAGGATAATGATTTTATGCCGGTTAGGATGAATTAAACTGTCTAGAATGCACGTGTGGATCGGTTATAGATTGATGACGTACGATATTTTGCCGCGGTTAGGATGAAGATTTTATGCCGGCTATAGGATGGTAAATAGTTTTATGTGTATGTCGTTTATTATTGCGTTTTTATGCCACTTAGGATGACGATTTTATACCGGTTGGTATGGACGATTTCAATTAATTAGGATAATGATTTTATGCCGTCTAGGATGACTTAATTTTAGTTAATACATGTAATGACAATTTTATGCCGGTTAGAATGGCGATTTTATCATTTTATGCCAGTTAGGATGAATTAAACTGTCTAGACTGCGCGTTTGGATCGTTTATAGTATGACGTAAGATATTTTGCCGGTTAGGATGATAATTTTACATGTACTGATTTTCGTTCAGGAATGTGGTTTTATGTTGGTTAGGATGACGATTTTATACCGGTTAGGATGGCCGATTCTAATTAGGATAGTGATTTTATACACATGTATATAGGATGACTTAATTTTAGTTAAAAATGACAAATTTTGTGCTGGTTGGACTGGCGATTTTATGCCAGTTAGGATGAATTAAACTGTCTAGACTGCGCGTTTGGATCGTTTATAATATGACGTAAGATATTTTGCCAGTTAGGATGATAATTTTACACGTACTGTATGTCGTTCAGGACTGTGGTTTTATATTGGTTAGGATGACGATTTTATACCGGTTAGGATGGCCGATTCTAACTAATTAGGATAAAGATTTTATATCGTCTAGGTCCTAGGATGACTTAATTTTAGTTAAAAATGACAATTTCATGCCGGTTGGAATGTCGATTTTATGCCAGTTAGGATGAATTAAACTGTCTAAAATGCACGTGTGCATCGGTTAGTTAAAATATGACGTATACGATATTTTGCCGGTTAGGATGATAATTTTACACGTACTGATTGTCGTTCAGGATCGTGGTACTATGCCGGTTAGGATGACGATTTTATACCGGTTAGGATGGTCGATTTCAACTAATTACTATAATGCTTTTACGCCGTCTATAGGATGACTTAATTTTAGTTAAAAAATGATAATTTCATGCCGGTTAAAATGTCGATTTTATGCCAGTTAGGATGAATTAAACTGTCTAAAATGCGCGTGTGGATCGTTTATAGTATACACGATATTTTGCCGGTTAGGATGTTAATTTTACACGTACTGTGTGTCGTTCAGGAATGTGGTTTTATGCCGGTTAGGATGACGATTTTATACCGGTTAGGATGGCCGATTTCAACTAATTAGGATAATGATTTTACACCGTTTAAGATGACTTAACTTTAGTTAAAAGTGACAATTTTATGCCAGTTAGGATGAATTAAACTGCCTAAATGCACGTGTGGATCGCGGTTAGGATATGACGTAGCCTATATATACGATATTTTGTCGGTTAGGATGCGTGTTGTATCGAGTGTAAAAAAAGTAGTCGGTGCAACGCCATCTTTGAATTGAATTTTAATTAAATGGAGCGTGACTTTAAGTCGTAAATTTACGCAACTCAAGCAGCTCGAGTACGATTCGCTTCATCTCCAAAATGCTCCCCCTTTTTTTGAAAATAATTTATTCTTTTTCTAGACCATATTTTTATTATTATATCTTTTTTTTTGTCCATGAAGTGAAATTCAAATCCCGTTACTTTTTTTTTTTTTTTTTTTAAAAAAAAGATGATTTATGATAAGTTTAGGGTCATTGTGTGGACCAATATGGAACCGGAAGCCAACGAATTAGGCCTAGCTACTCACGTTTCATCGACTGCCAACATTTGCTAATAGACTAACTTGAGTTGAAAAAAAAAAGAAGAAAAACTCAAATTGAAATTTAGGAGTTAAAGGGCTTTCAACTTAACCCCCCCCCCTTAATTCGGGCATGTTTTCTTTTCTTTTTAATTTTGTATTTAAATTAAGATTATAGTACATGTAATGAGCTTTGATTTTCGACGGAAGCGCCACCTGTTTAGAAGACTATACTGAAATTAAAAGAAATTTTTAATCCAGTGAGTTGTATATGGCCAAAAAATAGTGACACATTTCAAAAATTTTCAATTTTCGGTTTTTAGAGGGTTTTAAGTTTATGGCGAAATGAGATACGTAATTTCGTAGAAACTACACATCTTTGGTGTGTATAATCCCGTAAAAATGACACATCTTTAGCTTATACAATATCGTAAAAACGACACATCTTCAGCTTGCTATTTCACAAAAACGACACGCCTTTTGGCTTATAATTTCGTAGAAACGACACATCTTTTGGTAAATAATTTAGTAAAAACGACACATCGTTGACTATAGTAATTTCGTAGAAAAGACATCTTTGGTGTGTTATTTCGTAGAAAAGACATCTTTGGTGTGTTATTTCGTAGAAAAGACATCTTTGGTGTGTAATTTCGTAGAAAAGACACCTCTTTGGTGTGTAATTCCGTAAAAACCACACATCTTTGGCTGATAATTTCGTAAAAACGACACATCTTCTGCTTGTAATTTCGCAAAAACGACATATTTAGCTTGCTATTTCTCAAAAACGACATATCTTTAGCTTGAAATTTCGCAAAATCGACATATCTTTAGCACATGTCTTTAGCTTGCAATATCGTAAAAAACGACAAATCTTTAGATTGAAATTTCGCAAAAACGACATATCTTTGCCTATAGCTTATAATTTCGTAGAAACGACACATCTTTTGGTTAGTCATAATTTAGTAAAAACGACATATCGTTGACTATAGTAATTTTTGTAGAAACGACACATCTTTGGCGTGTAATTCTGTAAAAATGACAGATCTTTAGCCTGCAATTTCGTAAAAACGACACATCTATGCCTCTTTGGCTATAGCTTATCTTTTCGTAAAAATGTTACATCTTTGTCTTTAAATGTTTTCGTAAAAATGGCACTTCTATGGTTTATAATTTCGTTTAGAAACGACTCAAAAATGACACAAAATTGGCTTGGAATTTCCTAATTTTAGTAATAAGGTTGTAATACCGTAAACACGACATATCTTCAGCTTGTAATTTCGTAAAATCAACACACGCATTTTTGGCTCGTAATTTTGTAAAAATGACACATCTGTGGAATTTCGTAAAAAATACACATCTTTGGCCTATAATTTCGTAAAAATGACACATCCGTTTTGAGCTAAATGCAGGGCAGTATATTTTCACTTTAGATTATCAGGCGTTAAAACTTATTTTCTCCGAAAATGAAATATTTCCGAGTTGTGTCATTTCCGAAGATTGTTTACACGTTTGACGTCATTGATTTTAAGAGATTTTTGTTGAAGTTTAAAAAATGACACCTGGCGCCACCTATATACATCGTAATTTGATCAAACGTTTTTATTTTATTTTATTTTTTTAAAGTTTTTCGAAAATCAAACTTTCAAGATGGCGACGAAAGCGAACAAAAACAACAGCAACAACAACAACAACAACAACAACAACAAATGGCGCGAGGCAATAATAGGATGACTTACGTCACATAAAACGAGACGTCACATGACGACATACGACGTGTTGGGGTCACGGTGGCGCCACCTGTCCCGGCTTCCGGCACTGTATAGGATATATGAGATCAGCCAGGCGCCGTGCGTAGGTGGCGCCACCTACATCCTCCTCAATAACGGCAATACTCGATTTTTTTAAAATATATTTTCAGGTTTTAAACGAAATATTTTCCATTTATATTATCGTATGAATAATTTAAATTTTAGTTTTAATTGGGGGGGTCCTCAGACAGCAGCTTTACGAATCGCACTTGTGGAAGTCTGTTAAGTCACGTGCGCATGCAAAACCGACGCGCTGATTGGTTTAAAAAAATCGTTCGGTGTTCATATAAACCCAAGAATGTTTTCCTCCTGACCAAAAGTGACCAAAAGAGCAATTCGTAAAATTTTCTGCCCGAATACCCCTACCTAATTCGAAGAAATCTTGGAAAATTTTAAAATATACGAGATTGGCGATCGAAATTTAACGGAAATTATGGAAAATATTTGATTTTTTAAGCCTAAAACTTTAAAAAAAACCGAATTCTTTCGAATGCACGTGACCGAGAGAGCGATTCGTAAAATTTTCTGCCAGAGTACCCACAATTCCAAGAAATCTTGGAAAATTTTAAAATATATACGAAATTGACGATCGAAAGTTTTAGAAATTATAGAAAATATTTGTTTTTTAAGCTTAAAACTTTTAAAAAATTGGCAAAAAAAACACGTGACCAAAAGAGCGATTCGTGAAATTTTCTGCCCGAGTACCCCTAATTCGAAAGAAATCTCGGAAAATTTTAAAATATACGAAATTGGAGATCGAAAGTTTTAAAAATTGTTTCAAAAATATTTGATTTTTTATTGATTTTTTAAGCTAAAAACTTTTAAAAAAATTGGAAAAATCTTTTCGAAAGCAATCTCGGAAAATTTTAAAATATACGAAATTGGAGATCGAAAGTTTTAGAAATTATTTTAAAAATATTTGATTTTTTAAGCTTAAAACTTTTAAAAAATTTGAAAAAAAAAACAACACGTGACCAAAAGAGCGATTCGTGAAATTTTCTGCCCGAGTACCCCTAATTCGAAGAATTCTTGGAAATTGGCGATCGAAAGTTACGGAAATTTTGAAAAATATTTGATTTTATAATACCTAAAACTTTAAAAAAACGAATTGTTTTCCTTTCTTAATCACGTGACCGAAAGTGCTATTTCGTAAAATATGTTCTGCCCGAGTACCCCTAATTCGAAAGAAATCTCGGAAAATTTTAAAATATACGAAATTGGAGATCGAAAGCTCTACAAATTATTGGAAAATATCTGATTTTTAAAAAACCTTAAACTTTAAAAAACAAACACTGTGGACATCGAGGTTTAGACTTCTTCAGCAGCGCCACCTACATCCGGAAACTGCCCATTGAAGAAGGCGGTCACGAAGCATAAATACACGTCACATCCGATCACTCGTTTTTTTTAAATACTGAATTTTTTTGTTGTCGCACATTGAACGTATAGCGGAAGTGGGCGGAGTCAGTCAGGAAGAGGCTACGACGTTGAGGGCGCCACTCCCCGTCATCTGCCTGAGACTGTGGGTGAGGCTGTGCCTCCTGAGGTCGCAGTTCCTCCTGAAGACCTTTCCGCAATGGGCGCAGTTGTAGGGCTTGATGTCCGTGTGGGTGAGCAAGTGCGTCTTCAGGTTGCTCCTCTGGTTGAAGCTGCGTCCGCAAGTTGGACACTTGTGAGGACTGTCTTCCATGTGCAAGATCTTGTGAACGGCCAACGTCCGAGACTGACAGAAGCCCTTGCCGCATTCCAAGCACTTGAACGGCTTCTCCTTGGAGTGGATGTACCTGTCAGAGGAATGGGGAGAGGCTAAGGTTATAGACGAGGAGTTCAAAGTTCAAACGAACAATTCTGCGGGGAATTTGGTTTTGTCATGGCCAGGGACATCCATCTGGGGACGTCCAAGAACTTGGACATTGTGGACAAGATGCTTGGAAGCTAAACATATTGGTCTCCTAACTGCATGTGTTGGTAGTGTTTGAAAATTTTTCCAAAATATATTGTTTCGGAAAAATTTCGTACGAAATTTACTACGAAATTGTTCCAAAATAATATGAATTTGGAGTTTTTCGTTTTTTTCAATGTTGCAAAATGTTGCAAAAGTTGAAAAACGTAGGCTACTACATTTTCCGAATACAAAATTTAAACAAATATTTCATAGCATTGTTTTTTATATTTGCAAAATATGTTAATTTTTGACATTCTCATGGGTTTGTACAATTTTTTTTTTAAAACCTGGAAAAGTCAGGGAAGTTGAAAATGAAATTTCTGAGGGGATCCTGTTCAAATAACCCGCGAATTTATGCTAAAAAATGTCGAATTTATTTTGAAAAATTTACGAATTTTTGCTAAAAAATGTCGAAATTATTTTCAAAAATTTACGAATTTAAGCTACAAATGTGGAATTAATGTTCACAAATTTACAAATTTATGCAAAATAAAAATGTTGAATTTATTTTAAATAATTTACGAATTTATGCTGAAAAATGTCGAATTTATTTTCAATAATTTACGAATCTATGCTAAAAATGTCGAATTTATTTTCAATGATATACGAATTTATGCTAAAAAATGTCGAAATTATGCTAAAAAATTACGAATTTAAGCTAAAAATGTGGAATTTATTTTCACAAATTTACAAATTTATGCAAAAAAATGTCAATTTTACTTTCAATAATTTACGAATTTATGCCGAAAAATGTCGAATTTATTTTCAATAATTTACGAATTTATGCTTAAAAAAATATAGAATTTCTGCTCCAAAACAGCCTTTATTCGATGAGTTATTCCATTTATCGTCGAAATTCAATTCAATTTCAATTCAACTCAGTACCCTACAGTCAGCAATTAAATGCCATATGGTAGGGGGGATTGAGGGGTAAGGGTGATGTGTCCTTACCTGTGGTCCCTCAGATGGTCCTGCCTCCTGAAGGCCTTGCCACAGATGTCGCAAGTGTAGGGCCTCTCGTCAGTGTGAGTCCTTTCGTGAATCAACAAATTGTAAGATTTGGTGAATCTTCGATGACAGAACTTGCACACGAATTCCTTGCGAGGTCTGGCAGCTCTGGCCACCCGCAAGAACTTCCGTTCCAGTCCATGGTGCTTCAGGCCGCAAGCCGCTGCTGCAGCGGCTGCAGCAGCGCCGTAGGCGGAAGCCGGATGAACCAGCAAGGGAAAAGCGCCGCAATGATGATGACTAGACACGTAGGGCAATGGAACGTGTAGGTGGCGCTGCTGCTGCTGCTGTTGCTGATGGAGTTGATGCCGTAGTTTGGAGTCTTTGTCTTCTTCCTCTTCCTCTTCGAGGAGGACTTCCTCCTCTTCCTCTTCTTCTTCCTTGTCCTCTTTGGTGGCAGATTCTGCCAAATGGGCAAAGTCGAACTTTTTCTTCTTATTGTTCTTTGTGTTTTTGTTGTTGACTTTGTTGTTGTTGTTGGGCGCCATCTGGCGGGGCACGAGAGAGACGGCCATCTGCAAGCGCGCATGCGCGGCGGCCATCTCGTGCAGCGGAAGCGGAAGTGCGCAGCCGGGGAAGGTGGCGCCAGGGGGCGCTGCGGCTAGGCTGGAGGGCAGAACGGCACTGAAGGCGGAAGTGCGAGGCGCCATCTGGTGACGGGGAAAGAGGACGGAAGCGATGGGTGGGGGCGGCGGGCGAGGGGAAGGAAGTGACGTCATGGGCTGAACGGAAGTGGTGCCGGTTCCGGGTGTGGAGGGCGGAGTCGGGAACTGGTGCGGACGAAGGCCCTCTTCCGGTCTGTCTGCGAACGAGATGAAAGAACGAATGAGAAATCGGATGCGTGGTGGGAGGAGCCGAAAAATGGGGGTGTAATGTAACGCCATCTATGATGCGTTTCGGGCAACTTGATTTTAACTCAATTTTCACAAGATTTGGCAACACTTTCACATGTTACCATTTTCAAGAGTTTTCGGTGGACATGTATCATTGTCCATAAGCTGAGGAAGCGTCCTTAAATCGAAATTTTCTTAAATGTTAATTCGGGGTACCCCCCAGATCTTGAAAATTCAGGGATCTTGAAAACGTCTGGAAAAGTTAGGAAAGAATAGCTTATTTTGAAAAACTTAGAAAAATTCAACCTGCATGTATAGTCATTTTGTTGCATTCCAAAATTAACGACAGAATGGCTCAGGGTCCATTTTCTGAGAAAAAAATTTTCCACGTTTTTTCAGCACAAATTTGCAGAATTTTCCACGTTTTTCCAAGTGCATGCAATTTTTTCACGTTTTTTTTTTTTTTTTGTTACATGCAAATTTTTCACGTTTTCCGAGTAGAAATTTGCAAAATTGTCCACGTTTTCCGAGTAGAAATTTGCAAAATTGTCCACGTTTTCCGAGTAGAAATTTGCCAAATTTTCCACGTTTTCCGAGTAGAAATTTCCAAAATTGTCCACGTTTTCCGTGTACAAATTTTCCACATTTTCCGAGAACAAAATTTCAAAATTTCCGACTTTTTCCGAGTCAAAAATTTTCCACATTTTCCGAATACAAAATTTTCCCATTTAAAAAATTTTCACGCAATTTTTTAAATTGTCGGAAGTAAATTTAAAAAAAATTATTTTCCGGTGTGAATTTTTCACGTTGTCATTGGTCAGGGAAATTTTTTTAAAACCTGTAAAAGTCATGGAAGTTGGAAATGCAATTTCTGGGGGATTAACCCTGAAAATTCTAGAAATTCTCAGTTAAATTGTTATTCGTTTTATTGAAGTTTGTGTTTTTAAAAATTATTACGGAAGTTCATTTTGGACGTTGACATAAATTAGATTTTCTGTAAAAAGTTAAAAAAATTATGGAAAAATAAATGAAATATTTCCTAAAAATCAAAGTTTCGATTAAAAATTTCTGCGAATTTTCAGTAATTTCTCTTAGGAAACCTCGTTTGGGAAGATGGAAGATTAAGTTCGATCATGGCTCCAGAATGGACACTTCGGCCATCTTGAAAACTGGATCTTCGCAGGTCATAGGTCACTATTTTAGGAAAGAGATAAGCAACTTTTTTTTTAATTATTCAATTCCATGGAATTTTTTCACATTTATTCCATAGAATGGAACTTTTTTTTTCATTTATTCCATAGAATGGAACTTGTAGAATTGAACTTTTTTAAATTAATTCCATTCCATGGAACTTTTTTTTTCATTTATTCTATAGAATGGAACTTTCTTTCCATTTATTCCATAGAATGGAACTTTTTTTTCATTTATTCCATAGAATGGAACTTTATTTTTCATTTATTCCATAGAATGGAACTTTTTTTTTCATTTATTCCATAGAATGAAACATTTTTTATTTATTCCATAGAATGGACCTTTTTTATCATTTATTCCATAAAATGGAACTTTTTTTTCATTCATTTCATAGAATGGAACTTTTTTTTCATTTATTCCATAAAATGGAACATTTTTTTCAATTTATTCCATGGAATGGAACTTTTTTTAAAAATTTATTCCATTCTATGCAATTTTTTTTCCATTTATTCCATAGAATGGAATCTTTTTTTTCTATTTATTCCATAGAATGGAACTTCACTTTCTTGAAATGGAACTTTTTTGAATGTATTCCATTAAGTTTTGAATTATCAGTAATTCAGTTTTTTTTTATGCACTTTTTTAGAATTTTTAAAATTTTTTTTTTGTGAAGAATTTTCAGGAATTTTTCGAGGAATTTTCAGGCTTACCATGTAGCTTCAGGCCCCGATACTCAGCTGGAAAATGACGGTAAGTAATTCAAATTTTGGAGTACGTATTACACGTATTTTCCACATTCTAAAAGAAATACATTTGAAATTCAAACGTAATGCATTTAAACGTATTTCCGAATTGAATTCCACTTACGCGTGTGAAATAAGAACAAGATGGACGTCACAAAATACGGTATCTAAATTTTTAATACTAAAAATTCCTCTTTCGAATGATAAGAAATACAAATGATTATGCAAAATACACGCTCGTATATAATAGAATATATAATTGTATTGTATTACTGTATTACTCGTTCTAATTGGAACGTACAAATTTGTAATAACGAATACAAAAAGAGTCTCTTAATTGGACTCTACTAAACTAAGTATTAGTATAGTATACTTACTCAAAACTATGGATTTTCGGAAAAAATTTCAAAATTTTCGTGAAATTTTGAGAAAACTAAGTGAATTTTTCCAGTTTAACGATTCTGAAACGCATTTCGATTCGAATGTATTTCCAAAATTACTTACGATATGTATTACGTTAACCTGCCGAAATGCGTTACATTTTGAAATTCTAGGTAGTTTTTTCAAATTTGAAAATGAAATTTTTGAAATTTTTCGTGAAAAATTCCATCCTCGAAAAACACTTTTTATATAAATTGGGTAAATTGTATTTTTTACGAAAGAAAAAATTCTATCGAAATACACTTTACGAAATACGCTTTTTTTTGTTGTTCTATATATTTGAATTTCTAAAAAAGCTTTCCAAATTTCTTATTAAAAAACACGACTCCATTTTTCGTAAAACATTCATTTCTATCTTTAGAAATTCCTAAAATTTTAGTAAAATTTTTCGCTGAGTTATGACTTGGCGAACATCGGGACTGAAAATACAAACAAAGAATTCCTAAAACTAAATTAACGGCACGAAAATACACACAATGGAACGCAAAATTCAATAAGAATAAATTCGTCAGTTTGAACTAAATTCAGGGACCAAGATGGCGGCCATTTTAACAAATTTCTAAAACATTTTGGTTATTTTGTCACGTTTCTATATAGCTTAATTTTACGAAAAATTACCAAAATTTCCCCAAATTCAGGGTTTCCCCACACCTGGAAAACCTGGAAAAGTCAGGGAATTTGAAAGTGACCTGGAAAAGTCAGAAGAATGGTTTATTTTGTAAAAGTCAGGGAAATTCAAAACAGTCAGGACCCATTTGGAAACATTTTTACATTTTCCCAGTACAAATTTGCAAAATTTTCCACGTTTTCCGATGAGAAAATTACAAAATTTTCAGACGTTTACCGAGTAGAAATTTGCAATAATTCTCCACGTTTTCCGATGCCAAAATTTGGAAATTTCCCACGTTTTCCGAGGAAAAATGTGCGAAATTTCTCACGTTTTCCGAGGACAAAAGTGCGAAATTTCTTACGTTTTCCCAAGGACAAAATTGTAAAAATTTTCATGTTTCCCAAGGACAAAATTGCAAAATTTCTCCTTTTTTAATTACAATTTTTCTAGAACAAAATGGCAAAATTTTTCACGGTTTTCAAATACAAATTTTCAATATTTTCTACATTTTCCGAATACATTGTCAAAATTTTCAAAATTTATTCATGCAACAAATTTATTTTTTTTCTATTTTAATTTTTAAAATTTCACTAGAAAATTTTTGAAAAATATTTTCCCGGGTCGATCTTGGGGGAAAATGTCAATTTTTAACATTGGCATTGGTCAGGGAATTTTTTTTAAAGCCTGGAAAAGTCAGGGAAAGTCAGGGAAGTTGAAAATGAAAATTCTGGGGGAAACCCTGAAATTTTTCAACAATTTTCCAAAACGTAGTGTCCACTATCAAAAACTGACCGTCATAAAATTTACGAGAACAAAAAGCTGTATGGGAGCTTTAATTGACCGGAAGTAGAAGAAATTTGCGTTAAAATTTCGATATATGTATCACAGGTTAGTAACGCGCTTTTTGGGGGTCGTTCATAAAACGTGTAAATTCTCGCAAGATTTTGATTTGTTGTCTTTGTTGCAGAACTTGTTGAGCAGCCCTTTTGCCCGGAAGCTGACCGTTCTGGATCCTCCTTTGTATTTCTTCTTCTTTTTCTTGTCAGCTGTTGCTACGCTGCTTCCGGTTCCTCCTCGATGACCTTCGACCCCACTTCCGGAAGTGGTTGCTCTTCTCAACTTCAAGCGAATTTGACTCAAAATTCCCACCAAAAGTTCGTCCACGTTGTGATTTATTCCGGAAGAAGTTTCGATGAATTTGCAGTCGTGAGACGTGGCCAAAGATTTACCTTCTAGAAAATTCCAATTCAAAATTCAATGAAATTCAATTCGAAATTCAGACATGAATTCCACTTTCATATGGTACGTAGCAGAGTTTAAATTTCTTAGAATTCCCATTTAAAAAGTCCAATTCAAATTTCTTAGATCCACAAATTCAGACTTCTTAGAATGGAAAATTCAAATTTCATAGAAGGCAAAATTAAAATTTCAAAAAAAACCCAAAGTCAAATTTCATAGAAGGAAAAATTCAAATTTCATACAAGACAAAATTCAAATTTTATAGAAGGGAAATTCAAATTTAATGGAACCCCAAATTCAAATCTCATACAATGCAAAATTCAAATTTCAAAGAAGTAAAAATTGAAATTTCAAAGAACCCCAAATTCAAATTTCATAGAAGGGAAAATTGAAATTTCAAAGAACCCCAAATTCAAATTTCATAGAAGAAAAATTCAAATTTCATAGAAGGCAAAATTCAAATTTCATGCAAGGCAAAATTCAAATTTAATAGAAGGGAAAATTCAAATTTCAAAGAACCCCAAATTCAAATTTCATACAAAGCAAAATTCAAATTTCATAGAAGGGAAAATTCAAATTTCAAAGAACCCCAAATTCAAATTTCATACAAAGCAAAATTCAAATTTCATAGAAGG
>JAQGBX010001133.1:0-27255 GCA_034698745.1 Megaphyllum sjaelandicum | reverse complement strand
AATCTTCCTGACGATAGTTCAGATTTAACTAGAGTTCAATTTTACAATGATGACTAAGTCGCAAACGATGTAGGAGCTTTCTCCTAAAAATGGGCTTGACCCCCCTACCATATGGCATTTATTTGCTGACTGTAGGGTACCGAGTTGAATTGAATTGAATTGGACTAGAATAACCTTCAGGCTATGTTCACCATGCTTTATACACATTAGATACTGATTAAACATGGAGCTTAAACCAATTCAATTAACAGCAAGTAGTTTTAGAACTTTAGCTCAAAATATTCTTGAAAGAAGAGAAGATAACCCCAACTGGAATGAGAATTTGACATCAATCCAAAATATTAAACAGGATTGGTTCTTTAAGTTTCGAAAATTTGATGGTGAAAAAAACAAGTATTTTATTAAAGGATACATCAGCAACATTAATGTTCTGGATTTAATGCATGATCAAGTTGCTTTTCGAGCACTATGCAAATAATCAATGAGAAAGGGTAGTATTTCGCTTTGCATTGTTCTGTCTAAAGAGAAAATTTTTGATGCTTTCTGCAATTGCACAGATTATATCAATTTTAAGTAAACTTTTTTGCATGCAATGAATGTCATTTAAATAGCATGTGGATGGAAAGTGATTTGTAATTTCATAATGCATTTTAGGCAATAAAATGGAATAAAATGAAAGTAATTTTAAATGTTTAAATTGTTACTTTTTTAGGTTATCAAAAGTTTTTAACCATATGGGTGCCCTGTTCTTTACCATTTTTGATGCTAGTTTTAAATTCTTTTTATAAGGGGTGAAAGAAGTAATTCTTTTAGGCCAAAACGTCAACAGCTACCGAGATTTGTCAGAATATTTTTCTGATGAACCAACTAACCTTAGTCGTGGTGCAACGTTTTACGAATTATACAAACCATACTTATCATCAAATTCCGAGACAAAAACTGCCCTACAAACGCATTAAGCTGATCATAGAGGTAAAAGTGATGAGATCGCATTACGATATGGCTACTGGAAGGGTTCAGGTAGATCAGGTGGATGGTCCTTATATACCCCTTTCGCCTCTGGGTAGATGTGGCTCCCTCTCGTGGTTGCTTGTTTTGCTGGGAACTGGTTTGCGACTGATGTCATCCTTTGTGTCTTGTTTCTTGATCTTTGTCTGGGTCTTGGACGTGTTCTGCCTTGTCAGGATGACTTCATCTATGGGTGTTAGGCCTTCCCAGCCACGTGTGGCTTAGGGCTCGCTGCAACGGTATTTTGACCATAAGTGTCCTAAAAATCGTAATATTCAGTAGTTGATGACTCCACTGTATTCTATTAATTTCAGTTTGGTTATACTTTGTCTGCATTCCATGCAAAAAGTGACGGAACAGCAGTATTCTTCAACAGTTTTTGTTTTAAATGCAGGTGAGGGCGAAAATTATTAGAAGCAAAATGCTCGGAACACACCGCAGTAGTTTTAGTAACATTGAATTTTCCCCAACATCGCGCTTGATTTTTATGTGCCACTGATTTCTTAATGCTTGATCTTTGGGAAATCTGTGAAATGTCCTACCTGTGTCTACCTTATTCCATTTTTTTGAGCACAACGGAATACAACAGAAGTTCGGCATATTTGGAGCTAAAACGTAGGTGTGGACACGTGGTCCTTATCGCTAGTTCTCATTTTTGACGCTGTGGCGTTACTGTCTAAAAGTAGCGGTGGTCTGAGCGAGACCACTAGCGCCGCCCTAGCGTATTTTCGCAGGAAACTCAATCGCTAACTCTTCTATTCTGGTAGTTCTTGTTAACGAAAAATGATCCATAAAACAAACTTTTCCAACAAAAAAACGATCAGGCACACAAAAGCAGGAGAGCGCGTAAATTCGCCTAAAAAACAGAAGGCCATTACCAATGGTTTCCATTGGTTCACTTCAGAATTGGGCCATTTATCTTTGGATTCTTCCAGCCAAGTAGGGCATCCCTACCAGTTTGACTCTGGCAGTTAAGATGACGAGCCACCTCTAGATGGAAGATCTGCAGGATTCATTGGGCCAGGGACAAATCTGCAGTCATCCGTTGTACTCAGCAACCCAATTTCCCGACTCCTATTTCCTACAAAGGTACCCCAGTCTTCCTCCCTCTTAATCCACGCAAGGGTAGTAGTGGAGTCAGTCCAATAGAAGTTCGGAGTTTTGCTGTCCAGGTCTAGAGATGTCCTTATTGCATCAGTCAAGCGGGCTCCAATAATACATGCCATCAACTCTAATCTGTTAATGTTGACGCTCTTAATTCTTTTCTTGTCTAGTGGGGCTAACCTTGACTTGGCAGCTAGCAGTTGTATGATAACTCGATTCTTAACTTCTGTCCCTCCATAGACCACTGCTGCATATGATTTGTGGTGGAAATCACAGTAGGTACGTATCTGGGGAGTATCCCGTGGTCCTTCAAAAAACAGCTTCGGAATCTTAATGTGCCCCAACGTCGGAAGGTCAGCATACCACTTCCGGACCGGCACCGATGGTCGAATGGATTACGTGCTGGCCTCTTGATCCTAACTAGCGGGGTTCGCTCCCCGGTCGAGGAAGGTGAGAATTTTGAAGATGTGCAAAATTCTCTAAGTGGCTGCTCTTTCGGATGAGAGTTTAAGCCGAGGTCCCGTGCAGATCCCGTTTGATCTCTGCACGTTAAAGATCCCTTTTGTGGAGGTGGAAGTCGACCCTCATAGGCAAATTCCCAGGTAGGTGACGCTGACACATCCCCTGGCGTTGGTGTTTAGCCCTCGTGTGCAGAAATAGGCCAACGTTAAAAATCCACCAACCAACCACTTCCGGAACAATTTTCCTGTTCGGTATCCCATTCCTGGTCCCATCCTATCTTAGTTGCCCATGAACCCTGTAACATCATTTTTGGCAGTAAGAGGGCTGGACAAGACATTCCTCTTCATTACGGTAAGTTCTGCTTTGTCCCACTTTATCCCAAGGACAGTGGTAGTCCCTTGTCCATTTGACAAATGATAGTCCAAGACCGCTGCCAATAGAAAGGGACTGCAATTCATGCTGAAGACCACTCGACAATGGCGGTACTCCTGAATATCTCCATCCTACCATAGAAACTTCTGGTAGTTCGATCTTTCTCTGCAACTCCCACCATTTAAAAGGCTTTATGGATGTCAGTTAAAATTCTAATTTTCTTTTCTCTGAATCTGGTGATGATCGCTGGGATCAGCTGTAGCATGTTTGGCCCCTTTTCCAGGCATTGGTTGAGAGATGGGCTTTTTCCTATATGACAGGAAGCATCAAATACAGGCCGCAATGGTGTTGTCCTGCTTCCTGGCTTCAGCACTGGCCGATGTGGCAAAAAGTGTTCCTTTAGACCATCAGCACAGTGTACTTCAATGAGGTGTTCAGCCTCTTAGTCCCGAAAAACTTGGTCATAACGGTTAGTCACCTTGCCTTTTAAGCTTCTCTGTGGCAGACATCAGGCATTTCTCTGCTACTCTTCGGTTACTGGAGAGCTCCATGGTGTCATTGATCCATGGGAGGTGGACCACGTATTGTCCCTCACAATCCAGAGTCATCGTCTGCTGAAGGGCCTTCTTTACCTTGTCATTGTGTTCCTCCTTGGGCATTTTCTCGGCTACGTCTCTGATGCCCAAGGTTTCAAGTTCCCACAACTTGGGTAGTAACTGCTCTTCTCGAATGAACAGGTTAATCACCATTGATGTAACGTTTCTGTCATCACATTGCAGAGGACCACAAAGGGTCCATCCAAACACTGACTCTACAGCCATCAGGTCACCCTGTAACTCGTAATGTCTACTGTTTATCAGTTTCTCTTCCAGATCACTGCCAATAAAGATCTGGATATCCTCAGTCTTGGCTTCCCTGGTGTCTGTCAAGAATATGTTCTGCCTTACCAATTCGGTGATCCATGGACCAGGTGGTAACATTGGGCAGCTGGAACAGATCACATCTTCATTTACTAGTTTCATCTTCCTCTGTTCCTTTCCATTAAGTTTCTTTACCTAGACTTTGTGTAGCTTGCGGGATTTAGCTATGGTGCGATGGCCTCCAAACAGGTCATTTTGTTGATAAAACTGCTCCAAAACCGGACACATCAAGTCATTTGCCACCGATGTTCTATGTAACTTCTCTGGCCTCCTCCATCAAATAACAAGCGAGCTTGCACTTCATTACCATTGCTGCCGGTGACTAACACCCTGACAGTCTTCATCAGAACTAAGCAATCACTGGAACATTCACTGGTATTGGTTGTTGTAACTTAGACAGGCTGCTCACTTTCCTTGCTTCCCTGCACTGTATCCCCACTGTTTGACTGATTGTGTAGTTCTGGGCACATGAAGTTGTAATGTCTACGTCCACAACTGGCATATTGAACCTGGGCCCTGCATGTTTTAAAATTGACTCCTCTTCAGAAAGGAAAAACAGCAACGGTTATCTTTTACCAACTCCCTCTTGTCTTCTAACGACATGCTCGTGAATTTGTAACACGTTGCACTGTCATGGTTCACTTTTTTGCAAAAGATGCAAGCTTCCCGTTGCCCCACATGAAGACTGGCCTCTGTTGGTGCATCGTCCCTTTTCTTTGAGGATTTTGCAGCCTTCTTTTAAGTTGGGTCTTCTAAACCAGCTTGCACATACGTCAGCCGCTCAGCTCCCTTGACTTCCCACTTTATAAACTTCATGAGGGCTTGCAATCTCTCATCCGGCTTCTTATCGACTCCTTCCTCATAACCTGATAAAGAACTGCGTTGCCATACTTTCACAATTTCTGCTGGCAGGCTGGATTCGACAAGGGGATACAAGAATATTGCACTTTCAGCTGCAGTCACTCCCAAGGTCTCGAGTGCCCGAATATGAGACTAGTTCATCATAGAGGGTGGAAAGTTACACCTGTCCATCTGTCTTGTTGTTGAGGAGCACTATCTTCAGAAGCTGTCAAACATAAATGTCAGAAAGAATTACCTTGTCTCCAAATCTTTCCTACAAGGCTTCAATCACGCTTGGGTAATTGGCTGCTGATTGTGTATACGTGTCTACCAACTTGCGTACCCTGGTGCCCTCCACCATAGCCTGAGACAGGTATTGGAACTTGTTGGTAGCATGTAGCATGTCATCTTCGTGGATCTTCGACAATTGTGCCCACCAACCAAGCCATTCCACTGGGTCTCCGCTGAACTTCTTGAGCTCCACTTTTGGCAGCTTAAAGTTTCGCTTTTTATGATCACTCACCCCTGTACCAATTCCACTCACTCCTGCAATGCTACTTCCAGTGGGGCTAATTGGTCTCATGGGTGGGTGTAAAATCCTTTTAGCTTTTATTAACCATAAGCTGACCTTGTCCTTATATTCTTCATTGGCTGTGACCTCTTCTTCATAGTAGACCTCACTTTCATCTTGGTCTAGCATCAAGTCCTTAATTTTATCATTTAAGTCTGTCACTTGTTTGATCAATTTTTCTAAGCTTAGGAACTTTGCCTCCAAAAGTATCTTGTCAGGTGTCAAACTTGCAATCTGGTCCTCCAATTCTTTAATAGTTCTGGTTATTCCTGCCCTTATAGGGGTCCTGGCCTTTTTTCAGCCTCTCTATGCTGGCAGAGAGTAGCTTTAGATTTACTTGGCTTACAGTTCCTTGCTGGATTCCAGTTAATCTCGGTAGAACCTCTAAATGTTGTGATTCGGTCAGTGAACCTACCTGGTTGCACTTGGATCTTCTGTTTATATCCCTGATTTCCAGCTAGGGCTGTTATTGTTTTTTAGGTTGAAAAGTTCAGCTTGATTACTTCATGAAAAACCAGGTGTAAGTTGGCCACAATCATTTATTTTGCCTGATCCAATTCCTCAATATATTCACTTATCATATTATCCATGTGAAATGCAATTCTGGTAGTTCTTACTAATGAAAATTGATCCATAAAACAACAAACTTTTGCAACAAAAAACTATCAAGCACACAAAAGTGGGAGAGCACGCAAATCCGCCTAAAAACAGAAGGCGCCACCAGTCCTTTTTTCCCACGTCCCAGCATGCATTTTTAAATTCAAATTTGGTGCCAGTGATGCATTTGTTTTGTCACAATGTCTCAAGGGGTTCAAACTCACGTTGTCAAAAGCACCCTTTATATCCAAAAAGGCTATGTAGAGTGAATGTCCTTTCCGATGTGCCAATTCCATTAACTGAGTAATAACGAACAGATTATCAGACCCTCTTCTTCCCCTTCTAAATCCATTTTGGAATTGAACAAGCTTCCCCCCGATTTCAGCTCCACCTGCAGTCTATATCCCTAAGAAGCTTAGCATATAATTTTTAGACACAGCTACTGATAGCCACTGGTCTATAATTCCCTAGGGCTGCCTTGTTCTTTCCTTTACTTTTATAAATTAATGAGATCCTGGTCCTGTTCCAATCAGGTGGTCCCATCCCCATTTCTAAACATCCGTTGAAAACATGAACAAGCATCTGTAACCCCAATTCCCCTAGGTGTTTTATAAACTCGTTGGGTATGTCATCCTCCTCAACAGCCTTTCTACATTTTAATCTGACTAAAGCTTTCTTAACTTCCTCAAAGGAGATAGGAGATGGTGCATGGTGCGATCCTTTATGCAGTGCATGAAACCTCCCCTGACTGTGTCCAACCTCGGCCACCAAGTCCATATCCTGCACAAACGTTTTGGCATATTCTTCTAGCAACCCCACTACTTTTTGCTCCTCAGTACAGATATCCCCAACCGCATCACGATAGCCTCCCTCTGCCACTGTTTGTGCAGACCGCCTATCTTTAACATATTGCCAATATTTCTTACCAGCATCCCTACCTCCCTCCATAATCGCTGCCCACATATTGCGATCCCGCTTGGCCATGCAAATGGCAACTAAATGTTGAGCCTCAGCCTTCGCACTAATGTAATTCTCCCAAGCCACTGCAATGTCTGTTTTGTTTCCCCCTTTGATGGCTAGTCGATGCTCACGGCATGCAGCCTTCCTACTAGAGATAGCACTGCGTGCCGCAGGTGTTAAGGCAATCCTGGCTCCCACTTTTTTACCCAACCCCTGGCGACGCCCCACCTGTTCCCTACCAGCCTGCAAAATAGATTCCTTCCACGCATCATACACATCTTCTTTGTTGCCCACATGTAGCTTACTTTGAAAACCCTTTTGAAACAGGGTAAACATCTTAATGTTTACATAAACTGAACTCAACGCTCGATCTTATTTTGCCAATTTGTACGCTGGTTTTAAAATCCGCAAATATTATTTTTAAGCCCCAACTTAATCAAACTACCGATGCCCAGGCCTCACCTGCATAATGCTGATAAACTGGGCTTCGTTCTCAACCCTCTCCTGGCCCATCTGCCCCAGGGGGCTCAGCACGCACGATTTGAAGAAGTAGCGCCAGTTGTTAAGCAGGATCTGGTAGAGCAACTCAAACAAGGATGGTTTGATGTCAGGGGATGATCTCTGTCAGGGTTAGTCAAAAACAGGGATCAAGTTTAACAACCCAAACCAAAACTTTTGCCAAGAAAGACCTCGAGAAAGTCAAAAGCAGCAACCTCAGCCAGGATGGGGTAGATGTGATCCATGCACAAGTTGATGGTGCTGGGAAGGAATGTCTTGAATGCAGTCCCTGGCTCCTGGATGATCAGCTGAAGAATCTTGATGAATCTTTCAACGACTTTGCAGCCCATGCTGTTTTCTTGCAAAATGGTTTCTGTCAGTTGCTCCCTGTTCAAACGAGACAAAGAAGAGGGGAAACACTTAGTTGAAGGAGACTAGAGAAGCTCAAAAGTCCTGGAGAATCAGGAGAACAGAGTGGGAGTTTTGGGTGTAATTCAGTTTCACGGACAAGTTGCCAAAATTGAACGGTAATGTGTTTGAAACCACTGAAGATTTTCTCACCCTATTTGTGAGCTGCTTTTCTAAAATTTTCGAATTAACAAACTTATTCCTGCAAAAATGTCAAAAGCGAAAAAGACACAAGGATGATTGCTTTGCAATCCTGCAATTTTTAAAACTGATTTTTCTGAATTTGTCACTGTACATCTGGGGCTGCATAGTAAATGAAGAAGCCATCATCATAATTTAACAGATGACGCCGTCATCCGAATTTTAATGAATGACGTAATGATCTTAAAACGTATTAATGACGTCACTAAGAAAATTAAGAATTTCATGATCAGAAGTGTACTGGATATCGTCATAAGAATTTTAATCGATGACGTGATCCATCAAAAACAACCCTTTGAACATCAGAATTACCTCAGAAATTTCATTTTCAACTTCCCTGAATTTTCCAGGTTTTAAAAAAAAACTTTCCCTGATCAATGACAATGTCGAAAATTGATATATTTTGCAAAATCGACACAGTAAAATGTTTTGTAAAATTTACTAATGACAATTTTATATGTGCAAAATGCTGCAAATATGTCTTCCAGTGCACCTAAAGCAATGAACTTTACGCAGGGTTATGCCTGAGCCAGCATATGTGGCATTTTCATCGAATCAACAACTAAAAGAACGAGCACCTTTGGGTTATTTTCGCAAATGGAAGGAATGAAATGTCATGTGATAATTTCACAATGACAAAACCTGCATGAGGTCCATTTTTGAAACTTGCTGATGTCCAAAACCTTGCCACGTTTATAGTCCACGAGACTTCAAATGTGCCAGTTATCAATGATTTATCGAGTGTTTTTCGGGTTCACGTGTTACAGAATTTCGAGAAAATATTACAAATTTGTCTCACCTTGTGAAAAGACTTAAAAACGTTTGGATGACCTGTTCGGCAAAAGGCACTCCCATCTGCACGCGCAGCACCTCAAACAAAGCTAAAAAGAACCTCAGCATCAATTCGCTGACATCTACATGGAAGATACAAGAAAGAAAAAAAGCTGTCAGAATCTGAGTGATCTAAAAAAAGAGATTTCCGACTTGTTAGACTCGCCTGGTTGACTTAGATATATGGCCAGCAGGGGCAGCGTGGCCTGGATTGACTCCTGGGTGTTATTATAAAACACCTGCTTTGCCTTCATGCTCTCGCCCTGCAGCCCCTCAATCAGATATTGGAGGATCTGGAGAGTTCGAGTGATGACTCGTTTGGCTGAAAAACAAAAAGATTTGAAAGGACGTTGAGACTCAGTGAAAATTTATAGAAAAACTACCGGATGGTAGTATCCCGAAGAGTTTTATGGATTCCATCCAAGTGATTCAGAACAAACGCGAGTGAGTCTGGAGGAACTTGGGAAGAATTGTATCACTTTCAAAACATCCAGAAAGACTCAAAATTTACCCGAACAAAGTCTAGCAAAGTCATTAAACATCTGGGTAAATCCTCAACATTTTAATAAATAAAATTGCCCACAAACCTTGTTCCTGCAAATCCTTGCGTTCACTGAAGTTCGCCGTGTCGCGGATCTGGCGGTAGGAACTGGTGAGTGACTGGATGAGTCGCGCGTGGTGCTGCGAGCGCTGGGGCCACTGCTGGTTCAAGTCACTGGTGTTCTTCCATGGTAAAAGCAATATGTTGTTCAGCGCCCGATACATCAGAAGCTTAGCCTACAAATATAAAGAGAGTTCGCATTCAATAAAGTTAGCCAATAGTCCACAAATTGGAATGTAGCCTGAAACACTAACATCCATGTTCAACTGTTCCAGCCTCCCTTGGCCTACACCATTGTACATTTCTTGGATTGCCGTGATTTGCAGGACATTGGTCGGCCGTACAGTAAAGGTCAGCGAGCTTAGCAGTTGGGCGGCCACCAAGAGTACCTTGTCGGGAATCTAAAACAAAACAAATGTTAGTTGATTACATCACACAAATCTTTTAAAATCTTTTAATGTTAAAATATGTTCAGGACTGATGGAAGAGATGTTCCAACAAATTTCATTAAAATCCATACAGCCTTTTATTTCTAAAAAAAACAACAAAAAAAACCAAAAACGATTGTGGAAACTTGAGGAACACAACTCGTTTCAACATGGATCTGAAATGCGTCCAAATTTTTCCCAAATGCTTCCTGGCTCTGCTAAACGTTAGTAATTATTTATTAGAAAGCATAAATTAATGGAAATCTTGCCTCTTTGTTGATCATGAGCAGAGCAGCAGTCACCATTGCAGTTACTAACTCGTGAACCAGTTCCTTCTCCGGACCATGCCTCGAGGCCTCGCTATACAGCTGATTGATCCAGTGGGTGTAGGCCTTCAACGTAATAAGAGTCTGAGCGTGGCTGTAAAGGCATTACAAGATTAAGATTAGCGCCATTTTTTGAATTGCCATAGGCTGCACGGCTTGCAACGATTCACACGCATCACTCACACTTCGATGAAATCTGACCGCAGCACAGTTGGAACAGCAGTGTTAACGTTGAATAGGCAAACTCTACTTCCATATGTCGCCATGTGACACAGTCTATTGAAAAATGTGGGCAATTAGAAAAGCTGGTGAAGCAGGAGTTAGCAGAAAAATTTCATGTTAAATTACATCCGAACATGACATTCCTAAGGCAAAAAATTCAACTAATTCCTTTTTTCCAAAACTTATAAGTATTTCTTTTAGTTGTTTGCTATTCATATTATTTTCATTTTTCCAGAAAGTACAAACCAGAAAAGACATAGAGAATAGCTGTGCTACCCTGCAATTTTTTTAACATTGAACTACATGATGACGTCATTCAATAAAATTCTGATCACGTCATCATCAAAATTTTTATGAATGACGTCATCAGACTTTCATTAGTAATGTCCCATTTTTTTTAGAAAATTAAATTGGGCCTTTCATCAGACATTTAATCGCACGTTGTTTTCGGACTTTTAATCGAATATTTAATCAGGAATTTTTTCGGACATTTTTATTCTATTCTTCTGGTACGTAGTTCAAACTAAGCAGTCTGTGTATGATAGACCCCAATACCAAAATTACGTTATATTTCCCGTATTTGGGACCTTAACAAGTAGGATAGGATGGGAAAAGAAGACAGTAATGGCCTATTTAATACAGGAACAATCCAAGCATTCACCTGGAGGAATTGTGGGAAACCATGAAAAACCACAATCAAGGATAGCCAACACTGGAATCACGCTTAATCATTAAATGGTTTTCGGACTTTTAATGGAACAATTAATCGAGCATTTTTTCAAACGTTTAATCGGAAATCTTTCTGATGATATTTAATATGACATTTTTATGGATTCAATCGAACATTTAATCGGCAATTTTTTCCTAACATTCAATCGAACATTTTTGTCAGACTTTGAAAAGGGCATGGATTCGAACATTAAATTGTTCACTTTTTAAGACATTTAACCGATGACGCTTGTGGATTTAACCGAACATTTCTTCGAAAAAAACATTTAATCAGCCATTTTTTTTTAAAACATTTTATCGCACATAATCTGACATTTTTAGGACATCCAAAACTCCAAAACCACCGCTTCAAGTCAGGGAAAGACGTAGTTCAACGACAACAACTTTTTAATCATCGCAAAAAGCCTGACAAAGAGCATACCGTTCAACGATGTCCCTTGTTTGGTTGTACCATGGAATGAAAGCTTCTCCCGTGAACCGGTCAGCTAAAACACCGAAAGCTTGCACCAAAGAGGACAGGTCGCGGAGCAGGCAATGGAGTCGCGGGCATTCATTTTCAGCGGTCACATTGAGGCGCCTCGTCGTCCCGTCCGTGATCAGGAATTTTTCAAGCCCAAAATATGTTTCAAGACTTTCTTGAAACGGAGAATACTGAAAATGGAATGGTGATATGCGACCATCTTCATAAAGTGACTATTTTTTTTTTGCAAAACTCACCAAGATTTGGCAAGTGTCTTGTGGAGTAAGTTCTGCCACTTTGGCAACAACTTCTAAGACTTGTCGAAGAAAATGCTGCCTCTCGGTTTCTTGCTGCAACATAACAATAACGGACGTATTAATTTGTGTCGTCAGAAAGAAAATTCAGCCAAAAAACATTACTTGCATCATCATCCAAAAGGTCGTCGTCAAGTTCTTCTAGTTGGGCTTGATTGTATTTGAAATGGGACTTCCTTTGAAGTTGAGTCACCAAAGACAGCAAGGCTTCCTTATACCTGAGGAGCAGAATGTCCATTTGCAGTTAATTTTTTAAAACACAAAAAAAAAAACGTTTCTCCAAATGCTCATAATAATTTTGCTGAGAATCTGGCTAAAATTCATAACATGTGTTAGAATTCTGAATTTTTAAATACAGAATTAATTTTGATCATTTTTCAAAACTTAAAAGTGGTATTTTAATAAAGTTTATAATGCTGTTACCTTTAACAGTGACTTCAACCTTCAATCCCCGCCCAGCAAAATTTCCTATTTAACTAACCTGACTTTTCCAGGTTTTTAAACAAATTTCCCTGTCCTATGACAAAATTGACATGCCAATGTCACCAACGATTTTTCAAAATCTAGACAGGACAACTATCAATTTTTTTTCAAAATTTACTAATCATGTCAATTTTAAAACATTTTCAAAATTAAGAGTGACATTTTTTGGAAAAATTTACTTTTTAAAATGCTGAAAATTTTGGATTGTAACAACATTAGTACACTGAATTACCCTGGGGGAACATGTCTAAGTTGCCTTTAATCATCAAGTGGTTGTGATTGAACTAACAAATAAACGCGGTAAAATACCGCAACCATAAAAATACTTTATTTACAAAACAAAACTTTTCGATGCCACATGTCTTCATCAGGTGTCTATTAATGTTTACTAAGGAAAATAAGTTTTTTTTCGTAAAATCTTTAATTAATGATTTTGTGAATTTTCTACCAGGTAAACCAGGTTTCTTGACCCAATTGCAATGCATAAATCAAACGCACCTTTGGAGAGTTACTTGTCCATCACCTTTCCCGTTCTTCATCCTCTGTGAGAGATAATCTAGAAAGACACTCCAGATTTCCAAGCATGCATAGAAGCCTTCGTGAGATGGCTAAAACGAAATGAAACCTTTTTTCAATGACTAGTTCAAAACTTGTTTGGCAGTTAAGAATCATGAGACATTGCGCCGACCTGTTGGAATGTGTATTTGAATAGCAAAGCTAGAAATTCGAGAACGGGGAATTGCGAGTTTCCTTCGAACCTTCGGAAGTGGACACCAACGAATAGTCGCAGGAATTCTGTGAATTTTTCCACGTAACTATTAAAATGAGAAAAAATAATCAGTTTTTTTACATGTATCACATGAATAATTCTAAATTAGTTCCTTCATCTTCTATCCTCAAGTGGTTGGAATTGAAAGCAATTAAACACCGTAAAATACAACAACCATAAAAATGTTTCAATGCAACATACGTCTTCATCAGGTGTCACTGCGGCGACATGAATTCATCACTCATACATCCATTTAAAAACTTGGATTAACTCCAATTTTAAGTCATCCATTCCATCCATTTAAACTTTTTCCAGCTCACTTGCCATGGCTGTAGGAGGGTTAAATTCATGTCACCACAGTGACACCTGATGAAGACGCATGTTGCGTCGTAACATTGTGTTTTGTAAATAAACATTTTTATGGTTGCGGTATTTTACAGCGTTTAATTGTTAAATTAGTTCCTTGGAAATTGTGAATCGTCAGATTTACAAAATAACATGCACAAATCCATCAAGACTACTCAAGGTCACAGTGTCGAACCATCGAGCAATTAAACTTAGATTAATTGGTAGTGAAAAAACGATCAATTTGTCTATCCCTTGAAGATAACATCTATGCACAATAATTAACTCAAAAACAACACCAAGCATATCATGCAAAATATAATTTACAAACGGAAAAGCCCTCCTAAAAAAATCTACAACAGCTAGGAAGATTCACAAAGAATCCTTGTGTGGCAGGATTCCACTAAGACAATGGAAATAAGTTATGACCAGAGAATATTTGAGAAATGCTCCACGAACACATACCAGAAAAATTTTCCAGACAAAAAACTGAATATAAATCCTCTTTAAAAAAAAATGCCAAAATCTGTTATAACCTTGCAAATTTTCAAATTTAGGAAGGGTGTTCATTAAGTTTTCGCAATAATTTTTTTTAAAAAAACGGCTGTGTGGATTTTAATGAAACTTGTTAGAAAAATTCTTCCATCATTCCTGAACCAATATCAACATTAAAAGATATGTTTCAAAAACTACACAAGCCTAAAATTCCAAAGCCCGTAATCCAAAGATGGATTACGAGGAGATAGTGGCTCAGCAGCGTTTATTAACTTTTGAAGGCATTTCAGGAGCAGAAATGCGACGACATGTTTAAGGTCCGAGTAATGTATGAACATTTGGTCTACGAGTGGTTTGAAAAGTTGAGAAATGGACAGACAAGTGTAAAAGATGGCTAGCCGTCCAGGCCAGCATCTGTCACAAATGCTTTGGCTTAAACGTCTTTTTGGGCGAGGCATACACTCATTCCAAAAAGAAAAGCTTCAAAAATGGAAGATTTTTGAATAATAGATGACGTTTACTTGTATTTTTCTGCCCAATTTCACTAAAATCTATACAGCCGCTTTAAAAAAAAACGCTATTGCAGAAAGTTAATCACCACCCCTTGTAACTTCATAAGCACAAATCAAGAAACAAAATGCCCCATAAAATATGCCTTTCATCGAACATTCCCAAAAATTTTCAAAAACATTGAACATTTTGGAGAATATTGGATTTCTGTTAAACAATTTGTAGAATTAATGTTGATTTTCAAGTGATCAACAATCCTTGTTTACGAACTCAGCAATTAAGTTTTGGCACAAACTTTAAGCATAAAAAACGTGCCACCGCAGTCTTTGCAGCATACCTATCGTCCAAATTGGACAGCCAGTTGTTGCCAGGAGAGATAACCGGGTTATTGGAATTGCCATCCTTGACCATGCCCTGCAGCAAGTGGAAAGCATTCTGGAACATTTGCATGAGAAAGTCCTCAAAATCAGCTGGCACACAGTTCTTGGCCATGATCTCGTTGATGCAGCCCATGGCAAGCACAGCCAGCGATGGCGTTCCACACGCACTGTTGGCTTTTGGAAGTTCTCTGGGCTCGCCGAAGTGACCGAGCGAGGATGAGGAAGAGGTGGACGACGACTGGGAATGGGATGGCTGATGCTGAGGGTCGCAGCCCAGGCTGGCATAGTGGAAGATGACGTTCAGCAGGTTAGGCGTAATGTGAGTAGACAGTGGAATCCAACCAAATAGGTGGCTCAGACAGTTCAGGGCCAAGGTGCACAGGTAGTGAGATTCAGAGTCCAGTGGAGGCAGAGTGTGGAATGGATTCTTGTTGGACAATGATTTGAAGATACTGTTTAGTAGGCTGCCTGTAAGAAGAGGTACAAGGTGAGTGGGAACCGAGAGAAAATTCTCAAAATTGGCAAATGAAGGGTCGGCTGTTACCAACCTGTCTGCAGCGGAGACGTGCTGAATAGGCAACGGGAGGAATCTGACTGGCCATGGGTGGGCGAAGGTGGTGGTGTCGCTGTCACCAGATGCCGCTGCTTCTCGATGACGGATTCGAGGATTCCTGAAACCATTTGGGAAAAACAAAGTTGTAAGGATTGGTTTTATTTTACATGTATGGTGTTGTTATTTTTGGGTAGATACGAGGAGTGTTCAGTAGGCTGCCATGATCATTTTTTAAAAAAATGTTTAAAAAAATGCATTACAACATGTTTTTAAAATGTATGAATTTGAAAGATGGTGAGAGAAGTGGACGTAGAGTGTCTCGAACAAATGCCCAAGGCTTAAACGGTTTTTGTGTGAGGCACACACTCGCTGCCAGAATGATGCCAAAAATGCAGCTTTCCAAATAGACATTTTTTTGAATAATCGATGATGTTTACGTGGATTTCACTACGGAATTTCATTTAAATACATGCAGCTGTTTAAAAAAGAAAGAAAGATTGCAGAAACTTAATTCCACTGAATCACGAACCGGTCAGCAAATTCAGGATTGTGGGAACTTGTTCTAAAAGGAGTCGGTGCAGCTCCTCCTTCCTGGAGACACTGAGATCTTCCCGGGGAGATATCAACTCCTCCGAAGTGGTCTGTAACATGACTAAACCCAGCGCCACTGTCTCCTGCTGCTGGATGAGCTGAAAATAGCGAATTAACTTGTAATAGTGAATCGTCAGCTTTAGATTAGAAAAAAAGAACAACTAAATATCCACTTACGTGCAATGTATTAGTGAAAAAATCTGGATAGAAGTGGGGCCAGTCGAGTCTCCCGATATCAACCACTAGCTTGACCAGTTTGTTCCGAATGAAGCTGGCAAATTCTTTGTGATGGTCCAAGAGAAACTTGTAAAGCGTGCTACGGATTTCCATCCGATTCATCCCCAACAGCCCCACCCACTGCTTGTTTATCAGATTCTGAAAAATGATGGATATGATGATTTAGAATGTGTTCATCGACCCAAAAAATTGTCAAACATACTCAAAATTATTTACAGAGAACAGGGATATTTCAAAGTTGAGGTGAGGGGTTGCACAAGAAGAACAGGAACAGACACTAAGAGGGGCATGAAACTTTAACCAACATAGCGACAATGGGCATAAGGCAAAATCATACATCTTTTAAATTGTTTTTTATTCATAACAGGGTAACCCCAGAAATTTCATTTTCAACTTCCCTGACTTTTCCAGGTATTAAAAAAAATTCCCTGACCAACGACAATGTCAAACATTGACTTATTTTGCAAAATTGACACAGGAAAATGTTTTGCAAAATTCAATAATGGCAATTTTGAAAATCAAAAATAAAAAAAAAAAAAATTGCAGGACTTTTTTTTTTGAAAATTTGCTAATTTTGTATTCATAAAATGTAAAAAGTTCTGCAAATCTGTCCTCAGAAAACGTAGACAGTTTTGCATATTTTTTTTCGGAAAACGTAGAAAATTTTGCAAATTTGTACTCTGAAAACGTGGAAAATTTTGCAAATTTGTACCCGGAAAGCGTTGAGAATTTTGTAAATTTGTACTCTGAAAACGTGGGGAGTTTTTGCAAATTTGTACTCGCCAGGAAGGACAAACGGTGCGTTCCAGATCATTTTTTTGGTTTTTGCGTTTGTCCGAAATTGTTTAACTTTTTTATCACAAACCAATTGACAAACCGTTTGTCGTAGTCTGTGCGGGGCTTAACATGACATTTACTTTACTGTAGGATAACTTGTGAATCACACAAACTTATATGAGGGGTGTTCAATAAGTTTCCGTAACCATTTAAAAAAAACCGGCTGTATGGATTTCAATGAAACTTGATAGAGAAATACATGTAAAGGTCATTTACATTAACTTAAAAAATCCATTTCAGGGAGACGCATTTTTGGCATCTTTCTGGCAGCGAGTGTATGCCTCGCTCAAAAACGTTTAAGCCATCAGCATTTGTGACAGACACTCAACGTCTTCTTCACTCACCATCTTTCACACTTGTCTATTCGTTTATTAACTTTTCAATCCACTCTTAAACCGAACGTTCGGACATTACTCGGACCTTAAACATTCCACACATTTCGGCTCTTGAAATGCCTTCATAAGTTTTTGAAAAAACCGTTGCTGAGTCAGTATCTCTCTAGAGTCCATCTTTGCTGTCCAATTTTAAGCCCGTACAATTTTTGAAACGTATATCTTTTAATGTTGAAATATGCTCAGGAATGATGGAAAACATTCTCCAACACATTTCCTTAAAATCCATACAGCAGTTTTTTTTGTTTTTTTTAAATGATTGCGGAAACTTAATGAACACCCCTTGTACAATATACATGACAATTTTTTATCAGAACCATAGGTAACTGATTAAACCAGGTGTCAACTTTTCCAAGAGTTGCAAAAAGTTTTAATCTCAGAGGAAGATGCCATGATCAAAAGCCCATTTATTTGCTAACAAATATGCATTGACGTCACCACTGCATTCTAAAAATACATGTACGTAATGCTGTGCCATCTGCATTCTCAAGTGCCATTGATAAATTAATTCGCTGTCAAGTGTAAAGAGCAAATTGTGCGTTGTTGCAAAACAAGCAAATGCATGTTGCCTATGAAGGGGAAGGAGGAAGGGGGGGGTACTTCCACCATGGAACTCTCATTCGAATTTAAGAGGCCACTTCGAGAATTTTGCACATCCTGAAAATTCTAACCGACCTCGACCGGGGAGCGAACCCCAATAGTTAGGATCGAGAGGCAAGCGCGTAACCCATTCGACCATCGACACAACAAGTGGTAGGAACTTTTTTCCATACGATCATTAATTTCACGCTGCGGAGCATCTACAGTATAATACTACATGTACTCATATCTAAAATGAAGTTTAAATTATAATTTTAAAACATTTAGATAAACAACGATAATTAATAAAAAAATTAACAATTTCAATAATGAGTTAGGCTACATAAAATGATCTCTCTATGAAATATTTATTGTAGAGTACATGTACTCAATTTTCAATACGTTTAAACTGTATTTTTAAACCTTTCCATTCAAAATGTTCAGATTATTGTTACGCAGGTATTTTAATTTTATCATCAATACAATTTGGCTTTGAAAATTTGTCTGAACTTTCTAAAATTCTGCAACCTTGAACTGTAAATTATGAAAAAATGTTGCACAAAATCGACATAAAAAGGCCAGCAAACAATCATGGGAAGATTGTTTTTTTTTCATCCTGTTCAGTATGACTTGGTATAGATAACCATATCAGTTTTTAACGTAAAATATCGTATTTTGGAAATTTTCGATATTTCAAATTTCACCATGAACCGCATTTTTAGCCCTATGCAAATTCAGGAAAATACTTATGAAAGTCATCGCTTTTTCACTCTACTCATATGTTGATTAGGAAAGAACTGAACACGGTGAGTTAGGCCATGATATGTCAAACATTTTACAAAAGTAAAAATAAAATCCAGGCACAGCTTAATTTCAAAAATATTCAGAAGATTTTGTATCACTAATTCACTAAACTCTAAAGGAATTCATGAGTTTCCCAGCACAGGGTTCCCCAGAAATTTCATATTCAACTTCCCTGACTTTTCCTGATTTTTAAACAAATTTCCCCGACCAAGAAGACAATGTCAAAATTGACATACGCTAATGTTATCCACCATTTTGAAAAATCCACACAGGAAAACATTCAATATTTTGCAAACTTTTAATAATGATTAACAAAAGGAAACATCTTCAAGTGGTCGGAAACAATAACAAATTTTAAGACAACACGTGGTCGTGTGTTGGTCTTAAAATTCGTTAATAATGATTAGTTTAAATTATGTTTGGAATCAAACATGAAAATTTTTTGAAAATTTCTTCAGAAAATGTCTAAAGTTTTGCAAGTATGTCCTATAAAACTGTTGAGAATTTTGAAAATGTGTCTCCCAATACTGTTGAAAATTTTGCAAATGTGCCCTGCGTTAACCACTTAGAAGTAGTAGACAATTATTATGGAAACATTAAAATGTTTAAATTCCGTGACTTTTCTATTTCTATTCTATTTCTATTCTTTACCCTGCAGTCAGTACATAGTACCATGACTTTTTCAGGATAAATCAGGGTTCCCCCAGAAATTTCATTTATAACTTCCCTGACAGTTGACTTTTCCAGGTTTTAAAAAAAGTTTCCCTGAGCAATGAGAATGTCAAAAATTGACATATTTGCAAAATTAATAGGCCCTATAGAAAATTTTTTGAAAATTTTAAAAAAATGGCATGAAAATTTTTGAAAATTTGACAATTTTTTCTATTCGGGAAGTATTGAAAAATTGTACTCTGAAAACCTGGGAAATTTTGTTTTCGGAAAATGTTGACAATTTCGCATATTTGTACTCTGAAAACCTGGAAAATTTTGCAATTTTGTCCTCAAAAAACGTGGGAAATTTTGCAAATTTGTACTGGGAGAACGTGAAAATTTTTGCATTTTTACTCGGAAAATGGGTTCTGAGCTAACAATGTAGAAGCATTAATTTTGGAATGCAACAACATGACTATGTTGAATTTCCCAGACTTTTCAAAATAAGCTATTCTCCCCTTACATGTACTTCTCCAGGCATCTTCAAGTTCCCTGGCTTATCCAGGTCTGGAGGAACCCTATAAATCATTCTTCCCTGACCTTTGCAGGTTTTCCAGGTCTGGGGAAACCCTGCAGCATGCAGATGGCCAAAAGCTCGTACGAAGTTGACCTCAAATGACTGGAAGCTTCTTACCTCTAAAACGGTCATGCAGTACATCATGACATACTCGTTATGAGTGCTGGACAGGAAGAATAAACAGTGTTTCCAAGCCTCTTTCTCCTGACTGAAATTGTTCAACAGTTCCTCTGCAAGATAAAGGCAAACACATCAAATTTAAAGCTCTGCAGCTAAGCCTACGAGGAGCATACCTACCGATTGCCCTTTTTCTGTCGTTCGTGGTCCTGCCATCGAAAAACTCAGTCATCAGGGCTTCCAACGCCCGCAAAGAATCCGAATCAAACGCCTACGAGCGAATGAGGAATTAGATCAAAACTATTAAAACGGAAAAGAAAAAAACGAACGCTGGTCCGACCGAGAGCTCCGCTTTCCTGACACCCTTACCATTTCCGATTGATGTGGGCGCCGATGTCTAGTCCATGGATTCCGCGGCAGCCCTCCAGACACGTCTAGAGCTTTTTTAACGAATATCACAGGTGTTTTTTCCGGCTTTTTTCACGCCAATTTCGACGAAATAAGGAGTTTTTTCGTCCTGCTAGGCCTAGCCTATGTCGGGGTCGTCGACAACAGCGGTCTGTGAACAGAGTTTTTAAACAGTCTCGAAGCAAGGCCACGCACCATTTTACGATTCCGGGACGAACTCCGTGTCGCCTAGCTCGATATGAGAAACTTTCAAAAAATTTCGGAAAACCGAAAGCAACCAAAACACGACGTATATTTCACCGCAACTTATTCCATTTCCAGCTCCTGTCTGTCACGCTTTAATGCAGTGCGACCCGATGCCGTGATCCAAGATTTCTCTACAAGAGTTCGAATTCTCCCCAGGAGAGCACCGTGGTGCTAATTAACGTTCTAATTGCCGAATATTAATTAGTAGAATTAATTATTGATTCGGCAGTGATGATCGTCGCGAGTTAAAATGGTATTAAATTCCCCGTTTTATTGTTTCATATTGGAAACATTGAAAATATTTAAAATATTGGATTGTTTAATTTATTTCGTGTACCCTGTGAGCGTGCGGGGAGAAGCATTTTTCTCTATGTAGAACACGATTTATCCCTATGCGCAAAAGGGTTATGAGGTCGTCCACTATTTAATTTATCAAATTTAATGATGAATAAATATGATTTTAAGCATCAGTAATAATGATCAGCATCTGTTCGTTACTATCTTTCGAACTATCTTTCTGGCTTGCAGAAATTCAAAATAAATCATGAGTTTGCATGCCTTCATCTGGTAAATACTCTAATATTTTTAAAGCTTTTGAGCATAAACCGTAGAAAACCGTTTAAAATTCTTCTAATAAATGACCAATTTGGAAACATGTTGGAATAACGTTTTGAATAAAAATGGTGTCATTTATTTACTTATTTTTCTAAAAATATCGTCAAAAGGAGGGACATTAATTTTGACGTCAATTTTTAGTCATTTCCTTCTAATAAATGACCAATTTGGAAAAATGTCAGCAACTTTTTTGACCAAAAAATGACGACATTTTTTAATTTATCTAAAAATGGCGTTAAAAGGAGAGACATTTTTTGGTCACCTTGTTAATGATGTGGGTAGTAATTCCTGATCTGAATTAAAGAAGGTCTTTCTAATTCAAACGTATAATTTTAAAAGTTACTACTGTACATATGCCTATTAATCTTTTTGTAAGCCAAGTTTCTTATCAAATTGATATTTTCCATTTGATAGGGTATGTTTTCGTTACATGTTACAAGATATGCCTTATCAGACGAGTCAGTGCGCGCTAAATAAATGATGAAACATACTTTTTATGAAAGCTAAGATTTATTTTCTTATGACAAGCAGGAGACAGAAGCCAGTTCTGACCAACGTGCTTTCGTTTCTAAATAAAAATATCTAAAATAAAATACAAATATGAATGAAATAAACCAAGAAAAGCAATTCGTAAGATAATTTCCTACGATGAATGCGAGAACAAATATAAATAATTCTTCCCAGGGATGATTTGCAACAGCATTGGTAAATGATGAGCAACCGCAAAATGTTAGGCGGTCTTTATGGATTTTTCTATGAAAATTTTGCGGCGAAATTACGCTAATCTTCCAAGTAGTACAGAGAATTCAATTCAATCTTTTAAAAAGGCGCAAAAAGGCAGCCGTATATATAGAACATCGATTGCAAGCTGGATTGTCTATTCTTGCGGAATTTCATTGAGATCTGAAAATAAAAGCTCCAGAGCTGCAGGATCTTGTGGAAATCCAAAATAATGTGATGTAGGTTTCATTCCAAAAGTAACAGGCGCTCGCGCAGAAGGGTTTGCAGTTTTGTGCCCAATTTGACCGGCCATGGAAAGACTTAGCTTAAAAGTTCAGTCTGGGTTCAACCTAATACAGTAGGTGAAAAGGTAACATGAGGGGTAAGTTTAAAAGTTGAAAGCGATGTCATTGATCCAGTCGATGTATTCACTGACGCGAACATAGACGCCAGGCACTCCCGGTAATCCGCATCCAATGCCCCATGAGACAATTCCGGCCAAGACATAGCGTCCTTCAAATTCACAAACCAAAGGTCCACCTCCATCCCCCTAAATTGAAAAAAAAAACGTACATTAAAATTACGGATTTGGCAATCTCTATTCGAACCTTTGACATTTCATGGATCTCGGTGAATGGTGCCAAAGGATTCTCAAGCTGAACAAAGGGAAACGTTTTCAGGGTTCCCCATCACAAATTTCATATTCAGCTTCCCCGACATTTCCAGGTTTTTAAACAAATTTCCAATGACAATATCAAAATTGGCATACAGCATGCCAATGTTTAAAAAACAGGAAAATATTTAATATTTTGCAAAAGTTGGTACTTACAATTTTGAAGTTTTTTTCAAAATCGACATATAAAAATTAAATTTTACAAAATAAACTTGAAAAAATTTTCATTTTTATTCGGAAAATGTAGAAAGTTTCGCAAATTTGTCCTCAAAAACTGTTCAACATATTGCAACTTCGTACTCTGAAACTGTTGAAAAATACTGCAACTAATTCCTCGGAAACTGTTGACAATTTTGCGGCTATATTCAACTTTTGCAAATTTGTAGTGGGAAATTAAGTTTTCCAATGGGCGCTAAGAAGCGTTAATTTGGGATTGTGACAACATTAAAACGTTAAATTTCCCTGACGCATTCTTCCCTGACTTTTCCAGAAATGTTCAAGTTCCCTGACATTTTCAGATTTTCCAGGTATATAGGGGAACCCTGTGAATACACCAATATGTGACATGGTCTCAGAAACTCTGGGCTACACCGTCATCAACCATACTCTCAGAATCCTCTTTGTCGAAGTATTCTGAATCCCGATACGCACCTTGCAAGCGTCCTTGCCGGGCTCGCCACCAGCGCAAAGGAACCCGGGGCTGAGTTGGAAGTTGGTTCCCAGCCTAGTGTGGCGCAGTTTCTCCTGACAGTCATAATTGGTGAGAACAGGCAAGTCGACTTTCTTGAGGACATGTGAGTACTGTCCCTGGACACCCCAGGCATCTTTGCCCCAGCCAGTGACCATGCAACGGGCACCGGCGAACGTCTCGAAACGGGGTGGAAGGCAGACGGGTATCACGTGGGTGCTGAAGCCAAAGTCTACCGGTTGGTCCAGTCGCAGCAACGCCACGTCGTTCTGTAGGTTGCCACCGTAGAAGTAAGGGTGGATGTACACTTCCGTCACCAGCCGCTCCACGAACGGGTACGTCTCCGTATCGCTACTCACGTCCCAGTCGCCCAGCCGGATGCGCATATCCCTGGGGTTGTATCTGATAGGGAAGGAGAGAATTTTGGATTAGATTCAGAGAAGGCCGTGAATCGATTAAACTAGCCAGTTTTTGATAGTGGTTTAAACTTTTACGAATTTATTTATTTCTACAAGTAGAACGTCGAACTTCACTTCCTACATTTAGGAAACATAAAGAGAATATAAAATATTACCCTTTGATGTTGTGAGCTGCTGTGATGACATATTGGTCAGAGATCAATGCGCCCGCGCAAATGTACAATCGTCCACTTTCGTCATTTTTCAAAATGGCGACCTGTAAATACAAAAGAGCGTTGTTTTGTTAATATGGTTATGAAAACATTCCCGTGAAAGTTTACAGCAGTTTTCCCCAACTTTTTTAACCCCGCGGAACGGGGGAATAAAGTGAAAATATTTCGCGGATTGCTGAGGTAGAAATACAAATCATGATCAGGGTTCACCAGAAATTCCATATTTAACTTTCCTGACTTTTCCAGGTTTTAAAACAAATGTCCCTGACTGAGATACTATCAAAACTGATATATACCAATGTTATCCATGATTTTTAAAAATCGACACTGAAAAATATTCATTATTTTGCAAATTTCACAAACAATAATTTGAAAAATGTTCAAAATTAGAATATGAAAATTATGAACATTGTACAAACTTGTCTTCGGAAGATGTTAAAAAGTCTTTAAAATTTGTCCCCGGAAAAGATTGGAAGTTAGGCGAATCTGTCCTCGAAAATAGTTTAACGTTGAAAAGTTTGCAAAAATTGTACTCGGAAAGCGTGGGAAATTTGCAAGTTTGTTCTCGGAAATCGTTGAAAATTTTGCAAATTTATTCTAGGAAAAGGTAACAAAAATATTTCAAATACGTCCTCGGAAAAAGTTGACAATTTTGGAAATGAATTCTCGGTAAATTTACAAAATATTACAATTCCTCGGAAACTGTTAAAAACTTCGCAAATTTGTCCTTGGATACTGTGTGAAAATTTCGCATTTTTGAATTGGGAAAATTTTAAAAACATTGCAAACTTTGCAATTGTGACAACATTAATACGTTGAATTTCCCTGAATTTTCAAAATAAATCAAGCTCCCTGACTTTTCCAGGTTTTGGTGGAACCCTGATGCTGCATGATTATTTCTATAGTCTTTTGCTCGTAGTTTCAAAATTTGATAATATCTAACGAAAACTTTAAAGTTATTCACAATAATCAGAAACTGAGCGGACGTCCGAGAATTTTCAAGGACCGGCAGGAAATTTCTGCGGGCCGTTGGTTGAGAAACCCTGGTTTACAGAATCCCCCTCGACTACTTCACGCACTCGTGTGAAATCCGGTTTAACTTACGTGCCACGGGAATTCTCCAAACTGAGTGTCGCCTTCGGTGAACACGGGATTCTTGACTCTTCCAACAATTCCATTAATATTTCGCAAACCGCAGACTTGTCCCTGTTTGGGCGGAATCAGATGAGTGGGACCCGGAACAGGAACTGGCAGAGGCTGTGGTGGATGAGGAGCGATGATGTGCTTCGGGGGTGGAGGAACGAAAGGCGGTAGTGGAGGCCGCTCCTGGTGATCGTGATCACGGCAGCACACGAAGTTCTTCTGGCACTCGAAGGTATTGGTCACCGGCCGAGGGATTCCGAAGTAGGTTCGCTACGTAGAGATTCAAAGAAACCAAACGTTTCAACGAACGATGGCCATATTTGGTCTGAAAAACTAAGTTTCCAAGATGTGCCGGGCAATGAGGAATCATCACGAATGACAGATGATTCCCCGAGAAACATCATTGCAATTCGCGCAAACTTACGGAATATACGCTGGAGCTGCTGCTGTTGTTGTCCCCAGCTTGGACGCTCCTTGTGCTGAAACTCTTTGGGGTTTGCGTGGTCTTGGCCGAGCTGCCTGAACTGCGTTGGTCAATGAGACCCCCACCGTCCGTGCGCCCGACGATGTCTTTCACCTTGCAGAGATAGAACGGTACGCACTTGCATGGCTCGGCGTAGGGCGCGTCGTTGAGGAACTGCGAGGCATGGACGCTCTGAGCAGGAACGAGCACATGGATTGGCGTGGGCTGAGGATGCAGGGGCGGGGGTGGGGGCAGGGGCACGGTGGGTCGGTAGTGGTGGTAGCGGAAGAAGTGCCGCCCGCTCACGTTGCTCTCTGAACCGTTGCCGAAGTCGTACTCGTCCAGGTCCGTGGTGTTCCAGTCAGAAAAGTCGCTGCCTACGTTCACCGTCGTGTTGAGGTTGGTGGCTGAGAAGACCAGGGTGTCGTTGGGCGCGCCATGGGTTGCATCTGCAAAACAAGGAACAAGAACAGTAATGAATTAGGAGAGCAGCGCGTGTCTGTCATGACCAGGAATGTGTAGGTCGTTCAATTTAGTCTCCAGCATTTATCGAATTAAGGGTTTGGGCAACTCAGTTGCAACGAAATTCTTCCACCACAACTCTTGGTTCTCCAGAACCCTTTACCTCCCGGAAGGTGTTATGCAAGATGGCCGCCTAATCCAGGGTTTGCCCTCTTTTCAAAAAATGGATAATATCATTCAAAATTCTCGAAAAATGGAGAATATCATCAAAAATTCAACCACTTCCCAGGATTTTCGCCCATTTCCGAGATGGCGGTGCCCAAAAATAGTGGCCTTGCGGAATTGAAGTCAACCAAAGCAATGTACTTACTTGATTGCTGTCCTTGCAAGAGTGATGAATGCTGCAGGAGGAGGAGTGTCGCAGCCAAATGGGCTATTCCGAACATTTCACCTGAAACAGAAAAACAAAGTGCAAAATTAGAAAAAGTTGTCAATTAAATTGGGAGTATACATTAAAATTGCTTCGATATTTGTCAGCTGCGACAATCTATTTAACTTTGTAAGGTACAGTTAGTTCTTTTCATATTTTCCAAGGTTTTTTTAAAAGTAAATGTGTAGCAGTTGTGGCCGAGGCGTCCGACTCGAAATCAGATGGGTTCCCCGCATAGGTTTGAATTCTGTCAGCTACGTTTATCTTCTAATTTTAAAGGTAAAGTTTGCTCCTTTCATAGTTTTATTTGGATTTTTTATGAAGAAATGCGTGGCAGTTGTGGCTGAGCGGTTAAGCTAGGCGTCTGATTAGAAATCAGATAAGGTCTCTCCGCATAGGTTCGAATCCTATCAACTGCGTTTGTCTTTTAATTTTAAAGGTACAGTTTGTTTCTTTCATATTTTAATTAGGATTTTTTAAAAAAAAAGGAATCTATGGCAGTTGTGGCCGAGTGGTTAAGGCGTCTGACTCGAAATCAGATGGGGTTCCCCCGCATAGGTTCGAATCCTGTCAGCTGCGTTTCTCTTTTAATTTTAAAGGTACA
>JAQGBX010001132.1:0-27267 GCA_034698745.1 Megaphyllum sjaelandicum | reverse complement strand
TATAGTTCACATGATTCACTTCCAATTTCTATTCTCCTTGTCGTCGCATAGTGGAGCTTTAACTAGTCACGCAAAACACACAAGTACCAATAATTGTTATTAACCTCCCAACATAGAAATTAACGATTTCGATGGTGCATCGTGATGAATATTTTCACCATCTCCGGAATCATCTTTCTGTGAAGATTAAGCAGCATTTTACTGGATTTCTTAGTACACGGGATTACACTGGCTGTCTCCGATTTGATCATGCCAAAGGCGAATTACACGTTTCTGTAGGTGAAGTCTTTTATATTGGCATTTTTCCCTTAACTGAATAGTGTCTCTCGCACTATACCACCAAGTTATGCTATCTGGATGTGGTGCAGTTGTGAACAATTTGTGTTCATGAATTAAACTTAATGGCCATTTTTTTTTTTTTTTTTTTTTTCCATTTTAATGTGGAAGGTTAAAACCAAACCCAATGAAGCGCAGAAAAACACAGAAGTGAAAGCCTTATCAGGAGGGGAACGCTCATTTTCCACTGTATCATTTGTATTGGCACTTTGGGATTCAATAGAGTCTCCATTCCGGATGATGGACGAATTTGATGTTTTTATGGTAACTATGTGCTGAGATCAGCTGTTAAATTATTTTTATTTCATAGGATATTCATAGGAAACTTCTTTATGCAAGAAATTGTACCACCATTCAATATATCAATGTTAACTAATGATCTTTCTTACAAAATGACAATTGCAGTATCTTCTATTAATTATAGAAGATAAAAGATTAGATATGTTACATCTGTTTTTTTGTCAAAGGCACAACGATTATTTGCACTTATTAAATTGAGTTAACAAAATAACTCTTGAAATTTTTGATTTTCTGAATTTTACCCCCAAAAGTAATGAGGATCAACATTGCTGGCTTACCTTCAGTTATTCATGCATTAAGAACCCACTCATGAGCTACCATAACACTTTCATGTTATACGTTTATTATTTTCTACTTTCTTGCAATTGAAATTATTTCGTCTATACTGACAAAGAATATAGTGTGAAATTTGTAAATAAGTGCAGAACTTTCGTCTATTATTGTACTCCAGTAGCGATAAAAGAAATGAATATACAGTAAAACCTTTTCTTTATGTTGACAAATTTTTAGTGTATTGTTTTTTCTAGTATACATTTCCTTCATAAAAATTCTCTGTATAGTTACCAGTGACCACCTGTATATTGTGAACAGTGACCAGTGTGTGTGTTGTCTTTTTTGCCATTTTTGCGTTGCTAATGTACCTTAAAAAGTGACCAGATAACAGATGAGTCACATTACATCTTCCTATAACCCTTAAACATGATGATTCTGTACTTTTTTGGTTTTGTGGTTTTTTATTACGTGTATTACAGTCTACGTGTATAAGTGCAGTGTACATGTTCATTATTTTAATGTAATTCAGGAATTCTTTGCATAGTGACCACCTGTGTACAGTGACCAAAATAGCATATTTTTTGGTGGTCACTCTAAACAGGTTTTACTGTAATCAAATTCAACCTGAATTTAAATTTCAGACTCATCTTCTGTAGAAAATACATTACAAAATTATAAATGTACAGCTGAAATTTAAAATATACTTCTTTTTCTACTAGGACATGGTGAACCGACGAATCAGCATGGATATGATTTTGAGATCAGCAAGATCCAACCCCTCCAAGCAGTTCATTTTCCTCACACCGTTAGATATGAATTACTTGAAATCTAACGATCATACGAGAATTTTCAAAATGAAAGATCCAGAACGTAATCAATCAGTTCTCAGATCTCAAGCCAACAGCAATGAACTTTTAGAGGAAGAATCTGCAGGAGAACGTTAAAAGTGGGTGCTTTTTAAGATTTCATTTACTAATGTTTGAAACTAAATTTTAACTTAAACATTTCAATCCATTCATGTTCTACTTTGTAATGATTTTAATAAATGTTATGTTAGGTTCCTATGAGAATGCAAACTTAATTTCATTTTAAAACCATTGAAGTGAAAATAGAACTTGAAAGAATTAGCATCACTCAAGATGCCATTTACCTATTGATGAACCAGAAACATTTTTGTTATTATTAAAATATTATGGAAACGTCTCCTTAAAAGACGTTTCCCCACCCCTTCTTTTTAAACACATAAAAAAAAAGGATAAAATGGATTTTTTTTATTATACAATAAATTTTATAAGAAAATATACATATACAGGTAAAATATTGACTCTTAAGTAAATCTCAGATAAATATTAAGTGAAAGTGCCGAATGCATGAGTGGATTTTAGGACGGAGTTTTATTTTCACTTTAAAATTTTACGAGTACTAGGTCCAAAGGTTTCTTCATTGACCCAACCTTCACGGGATCATAATTAACAGCTCAGGTGATTTTAAAATTTCAACGCAAACTGTTCGTTAGATTTTGATACATCATAACATTTCTAAAGCCAATTCAGTGAAGAGAGCGCTTGATTCTGTATGGATTCTGTAGAATTCGTGGTGTTGAGTCCATCACTCTTACAAGAAGATTGTCAATATAGTCTTCAAGATCGTTAATTTGGCGTTGTTGGTTTTCAATTAAAGCACGCTGTTTGCACAACAGTTCAATGAGTTCCTGTTGGCAATTGAACAAATAACAATTGTATACAATTATAAGCTATTGATGCAGAAAATATCTGCATTTATGAAGTGAATTATAGAAATAATTTTAAACATTTTTAGTTTACCTGCTTGGTCATTGCCTCATATAGTGTTAGCACTTCCCGAGGTGCTAATTTGCTGAGATGTGGCTTCTCGTTTAGAATGTTATGCTCCAGTGTTTGTTTTTTCTCAAAGTTCGAAGATTTGTTTTCAACTGCAATCATGGTATTAATCTGTCTTCTTGCACCTGTAATAAACAAATCATTGTTGGTATTTCCCCTATAATAGTACTGGTCAACATCAAACGGCTAATGAAACAAGCCAAAAACTTGCTTTTTAAATTGGAAGATTTCACTGGTGGTGCTTTTTGTTGGGAAGCTGTGGTTGTGCGGTTGTTCCCATTATTTTTCTCTACACAAAAAAACAACAAGGAAATAGTTAAGTAGAAATACTCATAACAGCAATTTTTACCATTTGGTGCATGGCATTGAAGTACATTCGTCACCTTTTAATGCATTTGTATATTTATTATTCTCAATTAGATCAGATGATGTTAAATGAGTTGACAATTGAGATTCCACAGGGGATGTAGAAAAGCCAGATGTATCATTGCTAAACGATTGTTCCATCTTGACTGATGCCTAAGGGTAAGGACGAAAACCAACAATTACAATGGTAACAATTTAATCATTTAAAAATGAAAGCAAAATCTAAGCACACAGCTGTCACCATGAGGTCCTGGTCAGTGGTTGGGAGTTCAGCTTGGCTTGATGTAAAAGGCTGATTATCAGTAGTAAGACTGGAGCTTGCTAGACTCTATTAAAATTGGACGATAAAAAGTGAATGGTCTTAGAGCTGCCATATGTCTCATTTATATCAAATATAACACCTAACTTCATGCTATATTATAATTAAAAGTTTAAAAGATAAAGTTGCAAACTTTTACAAAGAAAAAAAACGTTGAAGCTTTTAGACATGCATATGTAAAAAGCCCATATGCTTATCATAAACTTACAACTGCATCAACGTCACTATAATCCCCTCCTTCTCCAAAGGACTGGTCGTCTTCAAGCCCAGCATCATTCTCCTCGACAAATGCTGGATCTTTCAATGGCGATTTTTTCCTTGGAAGTTTGTCAGACAATTTTCCACCTAACGAGGTATGTATATATATATATAGCTTTATAGTCCCGACAATCATCACAACTCAAATAACATTTAAAGTTGAACTTTATGTAATCACTCGGCCTACCAATGGAATGTTTAAGCTGTCCCAAGGAAAATTTCTTGTCTTTACCACCAGCAAGATTCATGAGACTTCCACCAACACTCTGGACCATCTTCAGGGGCAAAGATCCAGTCTTGCGTGGCTTTTTACTCAGATCCATCAAGCTGCCTGTTACACTTTTCACGGTGAAAGTGCAACATACTTCCAACTCCCCTCTCGCTTTGCTGTCATTGTGGTTCGGCTTTCCTCGTAATGGGTACCATCTGAAATTCGGTAGCAACATCCAAATTTAGCTAAGACATAATTTAGCAACATAAGAGTAAACTTTATTTAAGAACTGACGAGATTTGGTCGATACTGTGTTCCTGCAAGGACTAAACTCAGCAACTAGGGAAACTGCCCTAAAATCATCAGTAATTGTAGCAGTAAAATGCTTACAATCAAATCGATTTTAACATATGCAACAATACCATAATCAAAAATTACAATAATACTTACTTATTTCTCGACCGCTCATAAACATCCAATTCCTGTAGTGGTATATCAACTCTACCCAAAAATTTGTCCAATCCTACTAAATTGCGATGAAAAACTGCTAATGTAATACTAGAAGTGTTGCCATCAGGTATGAGACTTGAAAATGAAAGGCAGAAATGGTAATTTTTTTAAATGGCTATGAAAGTCTATATAAACTTGAAGCTAAAATTAATGGGACATACAGCTCACATTCCTCATGCCATTCTGGTGATGCGGTTTTCTGCTGAACTGACGTCTGAAATTTTTCTTTACCAAGTTGTATTGTAACATAGGTATCATTTACCCCTAATAGGAATTATTAGGTGTCATGAAATTATATTTATATATTGTCCTAGTATTTAATTTTATGAATGTACAGCCTAATATTTCACAAAATTTTGGTAATACTGACCATGTTTTCCTTTAATTCTCAGGTTTCTGGCTTTCTGGACTATAATATTAAAAAAAAACGAAATTGATTAAACTTTGAACAATTGTAGCACAATATACAATATTTCAAACCTATTTATAATTGCGATTTATATAACTGATATTGGCTAGATAATTTTTATAGGCTATCTGGTATTTTGGTCAAGGTTCATGAAATCTGCTTTTATCTGAATACATACATCTTTGATGAATAACGCATGGTGTATTTTGTTTGAATGGAATGCAGCTGGCCTGCCATTATGTGTCAACTACCTTGCAATGAGTCAGTTGGCTAATAAAACACTTATCGTCTAAATATATGTAAATTATATCATAGGCCTATGTGTATTGATCATCTATTTAATTAATTCAACTGGGAAATGTTTCTGTCCCAACGTTTAAATGGAAAAGTGATTTCAGAATAGACTAAATTTAGACTTCAGTTTTGGTAAAAGCATTTCTTCAATTTATTTGCCTTTTCAAGGGATAGTTTAAATGACAGTTGTAAAAATAGTCTTGTTGAGAACAACTTGCTAAAATGAATGAAGAAATTTAGCAAATTTAAATTACAGTAAACAAAAATTTAAATTTATCATAATGAGAGTACGCATTTGCTCCTATAATTTCTTTAAGAAACAAACCGATTTTTAGCACTAATTTAGGAGATGTATTTCATTTAAACAACTTACATCCATTTTGTTAACGCGTTATTTATAAAAGTGCCGAAGTAGTTTATTGAAATTATACAAGGCAACATGTACAGTATATTTATGGGCAGCGGTGACACAATAAATCTACATACGTGGCATGAATTAATTTCAATAATAAAATTATGTTTCGACTCTTCAAGACAACGATATAAAATTAATTAGTGGATTATTTGCTGAAGTGGTTCACACAATAAACTCTGGGACATTTTTTTTCCTTATATAGGTTTCCAATACGACTAGGCAACGTTTTTTTTTTAAGAAATTGCACGCGGAAGTGCTTTTCAGTTCACTGTCAAGCTTCAGTGCAGGTTATTTGTTCAGGTCAAAAAATACCTGCATATAAATATAGGGCCTATAGGCTATATTTATACCTGTAGAATCTGACATTTGGAAATTAAAAACTCAATTTCTATATAAACAAGAAATGTATTACTGTAGAAACATTAACGTAACCGAATAAATTCATTTAAGAAATTTACAATCGAACGCAGGTTCTTCTGACAAAGAAGTATAGAAAATATCAAAGTTATAAAATTTAAAAAAATATAAAACTTTATCGAGTTTATTGCATAATGCTACCCAAAACTTAAATGTTGATATTTTTAGACTTTGAACTGATTCATCACTAAATATACATGCATATATTAACTTCAATAACATTGCAAAACAGTTTGAATTAAATTTTGGTAACAGAACAGTTTAGAGCAAAAAAAAATCACAAATGTAAGCCTACTCACCAATAACTTGAACATGAGTCGGACTCCACATGTTAATTGTCAATAAATTAATCTACGACTTAAAATATTAAGTACACTATGCTGTAGTTGTAATCCAATTAAAATTATTTAATATTTCCAGATACGTATAAGAAATGGCGACTTATTAAAGCACAAATAAGCGGAAGAAACCCATTACGACTTCAAGCTGCAACGCCCATATGCCAATGAGGACACTGTGATGAGGACTTGGACGTTCAAGCAGGTCTACCCATACAGATGTCGAAAACATCTTTAATCTATACTATTGTGATTATACGCAGTACACTGAATTTAAAAATTGCAATATTTATTACAATTTTAATTGATTTTTATTACCATTTATTAAATTAAACTTTTAAAAAATGCAATATTTCATGATTTCGTCAAACGATGGCGCCACAGTTTACGTTCGCGACTGTTAAAGGACGTGATTGACTGTGTCACGTGATTTAAACGTCACTAACACCTGGTTGCTATGAAAGTGTTTGCCTAGCAACCAACGTGTAATTCAACTTGCTGCTCAACGCTTGCATTATATTTTTTTCTATACAGTGTATAATCAAATGATATTTGAGAAATAACCAGGTGTAATTTTTTGACATAAATTCTCAGCATAGATATGTCGGAAATTTCTACACCCACCTATCAAAGCAAGGAAAATTATAATCAACTTCCGAGGTAATAAATACGTAGTTATTTTCAAATCCTAGCAATTATCACAGCAGTTGTAACCTTTGTTTACTTTAATTTTTAGATTGACAAAAACATTTCTCCTAGAGCATTGTAAACAATTGAATTTATATTCAACGCCGTATATCAACACCTGTATCTATTTGCAGTACAAAGGTGCGATATTTATTTTTTAAACAAGGAGTTTCTACTGTAAATGTCTAAAAAAGTTTTTTTTAGGTTTTGTTAAAATCGAAAATTTGGACGAATACACCGGTTTAAAGGCGCTTTGGTTGAATCATAACGGGATTAAAATAATCGAAAATTTGGAAAATTTAACGAATTTGCGATGTTTACAGCTTCACGATAATTTGATTAAGAAAATAGAAGGCTTGAACGCTCTTATCAATCTTCGGACTTTGAATTTAAGCAACAATCGCATTAAAACGATTGAGAATCTGAGTTCGTATTAATACATGTATTGGTTTTTATTCGTAATTTGTTTGTTTTTACCAAATTTTAATACTTTCTATGATAATTTAGGTGGCTTACCCAATTTGTCAACATTACAAATTAGTCATAACTTTCTTCAAGATAACTCCGATATTTCCCATTTAAGAAATTGTCACCAGATTTCCGTTATAGATTTATCGTACAACGAACTCAAGGATCCGAAAGTTTTGGAAACATTCGCCAAAATGAAAAACTTGGTAAACTGACACTAATATTGTGCCGTGCGATAGTTTGGACATTACAATATCTAATTCTTTAATATTCAATTGTCTTTGCACAGAGAGTTTTGAATTTATCGGGGAATTCAGTTATCAAGAACATAAAGAATTACCGGAAACGGGCCATTCTCGACATGGTAATTTGAAAAATTGAAGTTTTTCACAAGCTTTTTCATGAATTTGTGCATTGGGTATAGTTTAGTTTAGTGATAATCATCGCGCCGAAGCCTTATGATGATTGCGTTTACGACCAGGCCTGTTATGCTGTATTCACAACCAATTAAGCAATTGAAGAAAAAAACGGTCGTCACTCGATCATGCGCAGATAAATTGGCTAAAAAATGCCAATCGTCATTTCGTCGTCGTTGATTTTGATTGGTATCACATATGCAATCAGCAGCGTGTATTTTTGGTGTCTAATTTTTGTCGCTTTTAAAACTCATTATACGTACAGAAAATTTGATCAATTATTGAACTTAATATAATGATCAACAATTAGTTTAAAACCTGAGCAACACATGCTACGACAGGGCTGTGTAAAACATTGTAACGACATGTCGTTTGGACAGATCCATTGTGAACCATTCAACTACACACGAGAAAAACTGTGACGTTTTCAAGATGGCGTCAACGACCGTTTATGTCTTCAATTGCTTGGTTGTGAATACATCATTAAACTTTGCAGGCTTTGACCTTTAATCTTGCGGCAAATCTAATAGTTGGAGCGCCTTATGTTTCAACTATATTTATAGATTGATCTCACATATTTGGATGACAGACCAGTGAGTCCGCGAGAGCGAGCGTGCGTGACATGCTGGTAGTTAATCTGATCATGAATTGACTTTTTAACAAAGTTTATCGTTATATATCGCGAATGACCTGTTTATGATGGTTGTGTTAGGGAGAAAGGCGGTTTGGAAGCGGAAAAAAACGAACGTTTAAGGTGGATATCGAAAGAAAAAGAGAAACTTGAAAATAGTGTCAAAGGTCAGTTGGATTTATCAAAAGTTGTTTTGAATATAGCTCGAATTTAAAATATACATTGATTGTGCGGTATTGTTTACGGTCGTTCGTTCTTCGCTTATAGCCGTTTTAAGACGTCATGAGGAAAAGTTAGTGGGAAAACATTTTCAAGAACAAATCGAAACAAGTCAAGCCGTGAAATTGCCGCCAGATTTCGACAAGGAATTAGAAGACGACGTATTTTCTAAGGAATTTCAAGCCTTTGAAGAATCTGGCAGTTGTGATAAAGGTAACACTAACAAACCAGCTGTATTAGAGGATATTACCATTGCCATGGATGTTTAATTGTTCATTATACGACTCTCTCGAAATTCGTTTACTCGCGACTTTCTTTTCCTGACACTTCCTATTCTAAACTCACTTTAGCAGACGCGAAGTCGCGTGTGTAAAAGTATAATTTTGAGTCAGATTTTCAAACCAATTAACGTGCCGATTTTGCACATTTGATCTCACGACTGCTAAAGGGCGAATCGCAAAGCTTCAGTTTAAGTACCCCTGACATGTAATTTACGGCAGGACATGACGTATGACATTGAAGTGCAAAATAATGTTTTGCAGATGCGCACTTTGGCAGTCGTGAGGTCACGTTTGCAAAATCGACATGCTATTTAGTATAAATAATTCCTTCCTGCGGGCCTTGGTGCTGCTGAAGAGATGCCATAATTCCATGTTTATATGCTGCAGTCGTGACTAAAACATTGAAAGCACTTTCAAATCATGACCCTGGTTGAAGGTCTAGTATAGAACAGTTTAAATGTTATTCTGATATTAACCGATATCTGTATGTATTTCACTGATATCACTACAGCCTTGCTGATATCAGTACAGCTCTTACTGATGTTGATATAGTGCTAACTGATAGAATTCAAGCATTAAAAGTCTACAGGCTATTAATTAATTTGATTACTTTTATATTGAAGCAGTACTGATATTAGTATAGCCAAAAGATATCAGTATGATGAGTAGCTATACTGTTCATACTGACCAGTAGTTCCAAATATAAGTACAGTAGAGCTTACTAATCCTTCGACTAGGGGAGGCTTCTTTAGTCTCAAAGCAAATTCCGGAAAAATGTCTGACCAATTAATTGCCTAGAAATTGGAAACCGTCTTGTTTTTAATCCATAGTTTAATTCGTCTTTCCATGAAGCAGTAGATTCGAGAAAAATGTAAAAAATAAATGGGTTAGAAACAAGTATTTTTTGATCGTAAAATTGGTATAAAAATTACAGCATCTAGGCGTTGCTAGAATTTATTAATGAGTGGAAAAAAGCAATAATTCATCATAATATGCAAGTTTGTTGAACTGTTGCTACTGTATAGTTTTAAAACTCAGATATGCAGGCTAGTCGCGAACTGTGAGATGAAGTCTTTTTAAAATTCGTTACTTTCTAAATGTAAAGAAATTCGAATTAATGTAATTGAATTTCAAATCAAATAAGTCTAGGAATAAGTGCAGTTCACGTAGAAAAAGCTAAACGAGAGGCGTTGAATTGTGTTCGAATTGGTATGACGAATGAATATTCAGGATTTGGTCACGTGGCTTGTCTCTTCAAAATAACTTTCGCATATTTGTCATACTCGCTGATTTGTACTCAAATCGAGCACAATTCAACGAATCTCGTGAGTACCCTTTATGGGTGGTCGTACGGTGAAGCCTATTCCACTGAGCCAAAAACCAGTGTCGCCAAGTGGAAAGAGTCTGCAATACCACTACGCGACACTGGTTCGAAATAGGTTGCTCAGCGACATGAATAAGCGTCACCGTACCGTCGTACGGTGACGGAAATAACGGAAATATTTGAGCATTCTGATTCTTTAGAATGTGAGCTGAATTGAAATTTGCTTTTAGTTGAACCCAAAATAAACCGCCAACATTACCCTGAAATACTAGTTTGATAAAAGGATGAAGTTAAATAATCACAAAATACAGAAATCCTCCTTGTTGATTACTTCATTTTATATTTTGTGCTTGACATGTCCAATGTCGATTATATCAATAGGAACAGAATGAAAACATGTTATTCTAAGAAAATACTGGGGGTCAATAGGTGTCAGCTTTCATGAATGCATGATCATTGCGTTTGAAAGCCTGAAATAATAACAATGTTTTCGAATAGTTAATTAGTGTATGTGTCTATTTGATCTTTTAAAGTTTACCGGGTGTTCCGTTTATCATGATTTGTCCATCATCTTTTAAAATAAATAGTAATCGTTAAAGTTATCAGAATACGAGTTAAATAATAGCAACTTGCCTTTTTCCTTATGCAAGAATGAAGGAGCCCCTGGTCCCCCTATGGGGGATTCGGGGGGTCCCTTTGTAATTTTAAATGGGGAGCCCCATTTTTTTGCAGATTATGAATCTGCGCACTTAAACACAATAATTTTTGTCTAAAAGATTTTTTTGGCATCATCTTTGATGATTTTGGACAAATGATAAACTGAACACCCGGTACAGTAATAAATTGATCTATTTTTATCCTCCTAATAGTCTTTCCTATATACAGTGTATGTAGTAGCGTTTCTACAGAAATGTCTTATTGCACGTTCGTTTGTTTGGTTTGAATCGTGTTTTTAATAGCAAAGGTTTGAAGAAAATCGATAAAAAATTGACAATTTAACGAATTAATTACATGCAAATGCAGTTTATATATTTTAAAAGGAAACGAAAATTATTTTCAAGCAAATAAATAGAAAAAAATTGTGCTTATTTCATGCAAACTAAAAGTTAGGCTTCCTTAAGGGGGAGTCCTAGGGAAAATTATCGATTAGGCTTTCCTGGCATCCAGGAAAGCCTAATCGATAATTTTAGCGATGGCGCCAAAATGGAAACATGTTTTTTACCTGTAACTTGCCATTTGAGTTAAACAACGCACCATGGCAGTTAAACAAAATACTCCGGGTGACGGGGACTAAATGGCCGATTTTTCTAAAAGTTTTATTAATTGTTTTCGTTGTTTTTTAAAATAACTGGCCTCTTTTCCAAGTTTTACTGTAGAAGGTCAAGGATCATCCAAAAACCGCCAAAGTCCCATTTTCACATACCTTCCTCTCCCCTTTGCCGGACGTCCTATATGGATGGCCTATACTAGGAGTCGACATTTGTAACTCCCCTCATTTGCCATAGGACTCCCCCTTAAATAATGCAATTAGCTTTTAAAATGACTATTATATGTTTAGGATTAGAAAGCATGTTTATCCCCGTACAGTATTATCGTGTTGTTTTTTACATTTTAAAGTTAATAAATACTAAGGATAGCCTACTGCATGTAAAGTAAATTATTCAACATGTTAGTGGTATTTAAATGTAATTAATTATTATCTTCCTTGCTTCAACCTGTCATTGCGGTGTAAGGTATTATCAGCATGAACATTTTTGAAACTTGATAATTAAAAGGATAATCATGACAAGACTTGCAAATGAATTTTTCTGTCCATGACAACCGCTATGTACGAGCGTATAGTTTCACGGCTGGTTGCACCAAACCCATGATCGGTTTTTACAAACTTGTAAGCTGTTTTTTTGTTATCGCAGTCGCGTTTCTAATTCGAAAACAATTTTGGTTCACTCAAAAATAAAAATGAATATTAGCCATAATTAAACAAATGGGTTTTTTTAATTTTCATAAGAAATAACTTTTCGTTTTAAATGGGTCTTATTCACAGCAGATTTCATGAAATAAATAATATCCGAGTATTTCCCATAAATAATTGATGTACTGTATGAGAGAGTAAGAAAACCGATCACATATTCAAAAGCAAAAACAATTTATTGCGCATAAGATTCATGCTCACGTTGGCAGTTTGCTTCGATATATTTAATGGACTCATAAAAAAGGGTTCCCATACAAAAAGTCACTCAGAATTCTGCATAATTCTGAGTGGTTCGTTTGTATGGGTTGAACCAGAAAAATATGTAAATCACTGGTTAAAACCTGTTTTATTCGCTGATTAAGTTTAACGAAGCACGGTGCCAGGAACCACAAACGTACGTTAAATTATTTCTCTACATTTTATAATTCTAAAAAATAATATGTCAAGCGTATTCAAATTAACGCAAACGATGGACTGCTCAAGTGATGACGTCAAAGAGTACAGCAATTCATGAATGTACTGAAATTTCCAGTTGGTCTGTTTTGGGGTCGTCCATAAGCAATGTCAAAAACCGAAGTCACCCGGCCCTCCCATTCACTTAGTTTCTTCCAAATACTCATACCGGTACGCGAAATCGAGTAAGACTGGACTTCAATCATTTTCAACTCTAACTACAACAACCATCTCTTCTTTTATCAGTACCAAGCATGGGAATTACCGTTTCAGCATAATGAAATTAATAGATGACTAGGGCGTTGTTTTTGCGAGTACATTTTTAGCAGTCCAAAATGCGCCACCAGAAAGCGCATGCAGTGAGTATATTGGAGTATGACATCAAATATGGACAACCCGGCTTTAGATTTTAATTTTGTTCTTAATTGGCGAGCGCTAGCTAGCTGCGAGGCTTTAGCGAAATGAATTGCATCGATCTGCAGCGACATAAACGATTTCCCGTGTAATTATTCCTCGCGCAACTTGGAGACGTCTCACTTCAGCAGACCACCTATACGTGCGTAATCCCGAAAGTGGCGCAATGTGCTGATGTACAAAACGGTGTCAAAAACCACCTTCCCATAACTTATGTAAGCTTATATGTATATATAAAACAGTAGCATTTTGGCTAGGCGACCATCCTAAAGTTTTTTGGGACAGACAGAGCAGATCCTATCGTTTCTCCGAGGGAAGATCTACCTGCTTTGCCCGCAACATCAAATCCAGGAAAGCCACGCCTCCAATTCCATCTGATTTGAGGCACTCGCCCTCATCCCCATCAACCTAAGAGAGAAAACTTCTATGTTTTTAGCCTAAACTCAAAATGTGTCGAAAATTGATCCACCTTTCTCGACGCGCGTTTGCCTGTCCCATTTACCCTTATCTTCGAGCTCAAGGCCAATGTAAAGGACGGCAGCCTAGCCACGGCTTAATAAAAACTATTTCATCTTCGGGCCCGATCGATTCATTAATTTCACGCGTGTTGATCCTCTTCCGGTTCGAATCCTCCATTGCTGCTGCCGTGTTTCTGGAAGTGTTCGGCGAGGGTGTTCCCACGCGAACTCCTGGAGCGCTCGAAAAGCGAGGGATCGGTGTAGATGGGCTCGCTAGGATCGTCGAAGTGCGTGTTTGGCATGTAACGGGAGGCCGGCGAGGGAAAGTACGGGATTGGTCCCCCTGTCGTGCGGATACCCGCCGGGGAAGTCGAATCGGCTGTGGCGTTCTTGTCGTGGATCAATTTGTAGCGCCTGGAATTCGAGATTTTCATTTGAAATTGGCTATGATGTTAAATTGGCGACATGCGCACTTCCAGAGGGCGCTTTGAGTCATTGGTCAATACAAATGGAGTACCCCTGAAAAGCTCGGTACCGGAAGTGTTTCAAAATGTTTAGCAGTTTGGAAAAGCAGGAGATGCTTAACTTGTAAACGAGGTTTTTAAGTCACGTCCTTACCTTATGCAGGCTGCTGACACGATGGCGACCACCACCAACACGATAACTATTATTCCAATAGCAACCACCAGAGCGTAATATTCCCCACTCGATATGCACACGTCCAAAACTTCAACGCCTGGAAACATTGAATTGAAGTTTGGTTTATTTAAAGATAGAGAATCACTCGAGTTTCGAAGTTAAATTGCAAATTCGTGCTCTAGAGCAAATTTACGCTCATAAATAGCACAGATTCTGGACAATATCAGTCAGTACCAGGTTGGTTAAGTGGGATGTCCGCTCTGGTTAAGTACACTTGCAGTAATTCTCGAACTTGTTCCGGTTCGGTGTCGAATGTGAAGTTCGCCGTTGTCGTCACATTGACTTCGTTTTCATATTCGTTCTCTGGTTGTTCGTCGTTTTGCGCATCCATTTCCTCTTCCGTTTGGTTTCCTGATATTTCCCTCTTCTTACGCCCAAACGATACCACGTTGTAACGACCAGGAGAATTACAGTTCACCTGGATTATCGTAACAATTAAGTTAGCGCACTCAGTTCATCATGTTTGAAATGCCCATTAATGTTCCTAAGCGAGATTTGAAATTGTCATTGACCAGCCAATTTTATTATCAAATGTCTAACCTGGGGCCAATTGAAGTCTTCCAATTTTAAAGGAACATCTTTAAAATTTCAGAATTTAATATTAAAAGCATTTACCGGCTGACAAGGGCCTCTACACGTTCGTACAGTAGCTTCAAAAACCAAGAAATTCGAATCTGGAATCTTAAAAGCATTGAATTGCGCTTCTAGGCCGTCGCCATCCCTGGCACGGTCCAAATGCGGGAAGATATACCAATCGACTGGACAACTGTACATGCGAAGAAGACAATTTTAGTATAAAAGTAGGCATTTAGAACATTTTGTCAACTCAATACATTAGTACGTAAAATTACCCAATAGGATCAATCAGTTGAACAACCCTGCCAGAATAAGGGTCTTTGGCAATGACGTTGGCTGCGAATATATCCGCTCCATAACCATCTAGAAAATTTAGGAAAGTTGTGAAATTTGTATTTCTTTCAAACATGGAAGAAACCAGATGTTCAGATCTTTAACTTACAGTTTCTTCTGGTTTCCAATCGGAATATGAGCGGGTCCCCAACAGCTATTTGTTGGACGGGATAGCCCTTGTATAAAATTTTGAGAAGGACATTCGAAGCCAATATATTCTGGGCTGGAAGGTTTTCCAAGGGGATTGGAACACTCCTAAAATAGCATTAATGAATGTGTTCGAAGATTTTAGAACATTATATAGCGTTAAATGTACCTAAACACGTGCGTAAAATGTTTAAAAAAAAACTCATACTTGAAAAAAATGTTAGCAATTCCTAGATTTGAAATATTTAACCCGGAGATTAATATCGCACGACTTCTGAGCAAAAATCCGCAATCGGATTTTGGATATTTCAAGGTTCAATTGGGTTGAACATAGGAAATCATAACCTTGCTTTTTGTCATATAATTAGACTTGAATATATGGTCGACTCACCCTGTATTAAGCACCCCGGAGGTGACCACCGTTTCGCCAGGACCGTAAAGGGTGCAGGTCAGATTGTACTTTCTATCTCTTCCTGTTTGCACAAAATCGTTGAATTGAATCACGACAATATTTGTAAAGTAATCAGCATACTAAACAGAGGGAAACGTAAAAAACAATAGCAATTAATAACATGTTGCTCCAGCAGTTTCATTGTTGGTGTCGAAAAACCGTTGTGTCGCTCGTATTCATCCATATGGGAATAGGATATTCACTTGATCGCAAAATCTAGATAACAGCATTTCTATCGAATCTGACGGTCACGTTTTTTTTTTTTTTACGTTTGAAGGACTTTTGGAAAAGCGCGTTTTATAAAATTTTGATTAAAAAAAAAAAAAAAAACTGAAAATTTGCGAGAAACAAGTAGTTGCAACTATTCCGACATTACTCACCCCCACTGTTCCGCATCGTGGAAATCCATCCGGTCGACTTATTTTAAGGACACTAACGGTCTCACCACGACCGTCGAAAAAGCACGTGTCATAGTAGCCGTAGGTATAAATTCTACCGTAGAAGCCCTCTGGGGTGGTCAAAGTGAATTCAATCCCATCTTCACTGCACACTTGTTTTACTGGAAATTCACACCCAAAAAAACGTCTATTTAGTACACTTACAAACTATGAACATGATATCGCCCACTATATTATTTAATTGTAAATAATGAGTGCATGTAATTAATAGAATTGTTAACTGTCCCTGCTTAACATCGATTGTGAAATAAAGGAGCTCGACGACATACATGTAATTGTAAGTCTTGTGCATCTTTTGGTTTCGGCCGATTACCATTTTTTAAAAATGGTGTTCAACTCACTGGACTTTTTTTTTAATATAGGCTACACATATAATGTATATAAATTTAGAAATTTTACGCAAATCGTAGGTTTGAGGAAAAATATGAAATTAGAAGCATTGTTGACAATATTCGTCATAAGTGGGGACATTCCCATGAAAATGTATTACAGTAGTAGAATTAGCCGGAGGTTTTTTAAGAGTTCTGTGCATAGAAGTGTGCAGTCAGTTTTTTGTGTGAAATGTGTTTGTGGTAGGATAACTGAAAGAATATAGTAAGTAATTTGTTTCGAGGTCAAAGAAGTTTATTTTGAAACAGAAACTTACAACAAGAAAAATGAAGGCATTTGTTACATGCAGCAAAATGATTCTTTGGTTTTTAGTGTACATGTATTATTTAAATGACGACACCTTGCGTAATTTCAAATAAAACTTCAGAGATTTGGCAGTGTTTTGTCTATAAACACATACATGTATACAGCCAACTGTTGAAAAGTACATTTAGAATATCTCTTTTCACAAGAATTCATAAGATCTCAGCTCCAAAATCTAACAAGTGTCGTACATTGTTAATTAACAAGATGAAAGATTGTACATTTTGAACACGAACGTTGTGAAATGTATAATGTTGTAAAATAGGTATACGGTTTCAATTTTTTCTATCAATACATCCATCAAACAATAAAATCCCCGTTTTAGCAGTGTTTCATGAGAAGCAAAATGAGCTGCAACTTGCGATACAGAATAGCATTAGAGTCAAGTTTGGAAATGGTGAATGCGGTTGAAGTGGTGATGGTCATTTCTGTAAATATTACCGTCTAGCTGTCCAGGTCCTGCAGGGTAGGGAAAACCTCCTGCGGGATATCCTGCTGGATAGCCGGGATATAACGCTCCTGGAACCGGAGCACCTGGTACCACAACCGGTACTGCGGGTACTGGTCCAGGTGGGGCAGGACCCGGGTAACCAGCGATGATCCCGGTTCCACCTTGGTAACTCGTCGGTGGGGGGTAAGGGGGATACCCTCCCGACTGGTAACCAGGTGGAATTCCCCGAGAGCGCTTCTCGTAGTAATCGAACTCGGAGTTCCGGTCGAAGTAACTCGGGTTATTCAAATCCAACGCGCCGGTGTCTTGGTCGCTGAGTTCACAATTTTCTTGAAAGAAATTCCTAAAGAAAAAAAAAATGCGCGGAACGATTTGAGAATGTCTCAGTAATTGCAATGTACATCGATCGTGCACTTGGATATCAGCTGACAGGGATGCAGTGCATGGATGCCAAAATATATGTATTAGTCTCACGCATTCCTCAGCGCATACTTATATATTTCCTGTATTTAGGTTTATAGTATGTATCCCTAATGTCAATAAGAGGTAAAATCAAAAGTGTATCAAAACGAAACGTGGGATTTGGTTTGCATAAAAACGTAAACTAAGAAATAAATTTATCTCTGAATATCAAGCTTAAAATATAGAAATTATACGTTGCGAAATTATCTTCTCATACACGTACGCAATCGTTAATTGTAACGGGGTTATTCCTTTTTACTCTTTATGAATTCCTTTGCAAATTTAGCTGGTTTGGCTTATCTTACCTAAAATTGAACGAGCGACAGAAGTCCTTGGATGCCAGGCATTCCTTTTCGCAGTCCTTCAGGTTATTCACCGTGGCAATGCGCCGCACGTAGAAGTAGCGGATCCTCTGTCTGGGACCCACCAGCACAAAGTCCTCCGGTCCAAATCCGCCGGGTGGCGGCGGCGGTGGTGGCGGCCCTCCTCCTGGGATGAGCTGTCCACGCCCTGGGGCATAACTTCCATAAAAATTGCTACTTGAGAAAGATGAACCACTTCCTCCGCCGGAGGGATTTTGTGCAGTGCTGCCGGGTGCTGGTGCAGAACCGGAACCGGGAGTTCCCTGCCCCGAATTAAACGTGTTGCCACCTGTGCCGAAACTACCTGAGCCGGTGCCGTAGCCACCTTGTCCTGTGCCGTAGGCTCCTTGGCCCGTGCCGAAGCCTCCTTGGCCCGTGCCGTAGCCACCTTGGCCCGTGCCGTAACCACCCTGGCCGGTGCCATAGCCACCTGCGCCAGTACCAAACCCAGTCTGACCAGTACCACCATACCCAGCCGTACCAGCGTACGAACTGGGGTACTTTACGCCAGTGCCGGTGCCGTAACCACCTCCCGATTGAACGCCAGTACCGTACCCAGTGGCCCACGGTGATCCTGGTGCCGGTCCTGGCCCTGGCGGTGGTGGGGGTCCACCAGCAGCTCCGTACCACTGACCGCCGGTGTTCCAGCTGGAGCCCCCGTAGGCGGGACTCGGACCCGGATTCTGGCCGTACGGACTTCCGGGCACGAAAGCGGCACTGGGACCGTAAGCTGCCCCTGGAGGAGGCGGGGGATAGCCGCCTGGGGTTTGGGGCGGTGAGTAGCCAGGTCCTGGGCCGTATGCTGGCATCGGACCATAATTGGCCCCGAAGGTGTAACTGGTGCCCGAACCTACGTTGTTGGTGCTGCTGCCATAGCCCCCGAAACCGTTGCCGCGATCTGAGGAGTGGAAGTACGTGGTGACATTAAAGTACATATAGCTGTATAGTAGCCTATACATGGCAACTTGAAGTAAATTATAAGTTTGGTCAACTTGGGTTTCCGGCGCCATTTTGTGACCGAGATACAGTAAACGATGCGTAACAATCATGTATAGCAAAATGACACCGATGACAGAATGACAAACTGGTCAGTCTGTCATCGCAGCTTCCCACTTCTGGTTTTTCGAAATCAAGATGGTTGCCAAGGGGTCGACGCAAATGCGTTTACTTGTTTTGGTTCCGAACAACGAGAAATAAGATGCAACGTTCCCAGACTGACCCGCTATATTGCCCTCTTAATTCAAGGTATCCTTCGTGTTACAGATTTCCAGATGCTGATAGTTCTCGCAATTATTCTACTTGAAAAGTATGGTCACAAGATGGCGTCGATTGCACCATATAGATCTTGTAAAGCATATATATATCGTGTTGACCTATGATGACCATATGGAGTTTATTTTCACTTTGATGACCTTTGTAATTGACATACTGTACACTGTATTGACAAGAACGATTTCATGCTCAATTGTCATGCATGATTTGCAATTCCCAACTCGCTTACTTACTTCACAAGATCAGTATTTTGTCGCTCGACAGTCGTGAAGACAGTCTGTCTCATTGTCTTAACGAGATTGTTGTCTTTTGGTTTGCATATCGTTGCCTATCTGTCAGTATCCAGGTGGATGATGCTGATCAAATTTCGCGAGTAGGGATTTGCATTTCATCTTAACTAACATTCCGCATGCTTTAAGTAAGGCATCGTTTTATCTACCTAGTTTATTTGTCCCTTTATTCCGATAGGAAAAACCACCCGGTTCCCCTATCAATGTGTCATTAGTGTCATTCCCTTCACCTATAAAAATAGAGACATGGAGTAAAATACCGCACGGACCGCCACCTAGCGTCTGTACACCGATTCTTCCACGCTGACCTTCCAAAGTGAATTTTTCGTTTCATCTGTTAAATTCGAAATTCCATGCAACAGATTTGCTTCCCTCACCGTGTTAATTTAAACCCCCGCCACACACACACGTGAAATTATTTAATGCTGAAACTTTAAAAATAGCTATAGATTTTTGGAGTATTTTGAATATGTTGGTCTGCAAACCGTTCCAGCCAAAATTGCTTCCTTCAGCTTGTTACAAATGTGAATTTATCAAACAAGTTGCTTGGAAGAACTGAATGGGGACGACAAAAATGCTTTTAGCAATATTCTTTTCGAAGTCTTTTCGAATATAAAAAAATGCTCAGCTTTTTTCCACAAATGCAATGTTGGTCCAAACATGGATGTAACATTAGAGTCCTTATGACACGTGATACATGCAGAATTTAATTTGGACCATATCAACATTTTCATTTGCTTCGAGCTTCGTAGAACCCAATGATATACAGAATTAAATTTGGACCAAATGTTGTTCGGCATGGTACTTGAACGTTACCTAAATTGCTCCCAAGGATGCCCTCGTAATAGTCGAAATCCTGATCGAACTCCAGTCTCGCTCCTGCATCATTTCTCGACCTCTGACTTATTCGGCAACTTCGTGTCCGTTGATTATATATGACAGACATGCAGCGCGATGGCCCTTGGCGGAGACACTCCTCCAAACATTCTCCTAAGGACCTCGAGGGGATATCGCTGCCCAATTCATTGCCTGCTGTCAAGCGCTGATTTCGAACCCGTTCGAAGGAGCCGATAATTGGCGGTGTGGATGCCGTGCCTGTAAAGTTTGGTAAAATTAATGGCGTGGTTCGTCGTGCCAATCTCCAATTAGTGAATTTGAAGATGATAGCCATAGCATAAGAGAAAATAATTTAATACCAATGCAACATTTAGCAAAGATCAATTTTATTCCCTTCACTCGGAGGTGCAAACGTCCAAACAGGTCCACCTTGAGTTTTTATTGGACCTTAGGCGGAATCCACTTACCCACATTTACGTTGACACACATGATTTCTGCGAAGATGCTGCTGGAGCCAGGCGTGGGTCGCAGGTCGTTGGGCTGTGAGTGAGAATCTTCGTCACTCAGCACGCACGTGTGGCTTCGGTCGTCGTACTGAACAGAACGACAAAACATGTGACGATGTTGTAAGCACTGGCGCTGGCAGTCCGCTTCCGATGTTGCGGTGACCACCTCCAGGCCGAACGGACCGGCGAACTCCACGTTCGTTTCCTTGATGAAGATCGGCAGCCCTTCGCAACGTCGAGAATCTACGAGGGGTCAAGCATTGCTCATTAGAAATGCGAACAACTAAGATCGTTTTTGGGATCTTTCCGATTGTCGTCCGTGTCTTACCGTCCAAACACGTGTTCTCCAAGTAAACGCTGTTGGAATCTGGTACGAACGATTCGGGATTGGATCGTCGAGTAGATCGGCCCAGGAAACACCGCTGCGACTGTTTGTCGTAGGTGGCCGAACGGCACACAAAACCATATTCGTTGAGGCACCTGGAAAAAACCCATTGATCGACTGTTTTTAAAAATTTCCGCGAATTTTCAAGGCAGTCAATAGACATTAATGATCGCCAGCAATTTCAAAATTGCCAACCACGCATCTTTTTGAACGTGGTTTGCAGTCGGTCGTAAATGCCATTTCAATCAACTTAATTTCTCTTAATGGCCCCCACAAACGCAGTAATTGAAAATGCCGGCAATTCTCTCATTTTGATGGCCACCATTTGAAGGAACATTAAACTTTGATTTGACTTTGATTAATAGGAAAATGGAAGTTTCTAGAATAAACAAATCTGGAGGTCGATGAAATTTAATCCTAAAGGCAAGGTTTTAAATTGTATTACCATTCAACTGGGAGACTGATGATAAGAAATAACCTGACAATATATTATTGGTTTTTTTTCGTTATTTTCGATTTGGAATCGCTTCGAAGTTAATCTTCTCATTTCAATGAGACTTCGGATATTATTCATCTTCAAGTGGTCGGAATTAATAACATTAGACATAACATGTAGATTCCGTGTTCTAGGATTTTCCGCAGTGCCAGGGCTTGAATAAAGACGCATGGCGTCGAAACGTCGCAATTAAACAAGTATCATGGTCGTGTGCAGGTTTCTCTAAGGATCCTGAACTGTAAAGAATTATGGACACCAAGCAATAAAAATAAAACTGACGAAATATTACTCCATGACAATTTCGGCGATATGAGACTATTATTTCACAGAATTTAGAGGGGCAATTATTTGTGGCCCTCTTATGCAAAAAGATGGCTAAAACATCCATGGTGCATGCCATATGACGGTTTCCTAGAGGAAGTTTAAAAAACAAAAAACAGCTATGTGTGGAAATCATGAATCTCTGTGCTGAGTCATAACGTATCATAAGAATGAAAGTGTGTCCCGAATTAAGATCTGAGATCACTAAAATTTGCAAAAACAATACTATGTGGCATATACTGTATTATACGCTCGTATTATTAAAGGCATTCAGAGTCACTTATCGAAAATCGACATGTTATAATTGATTTTAAAAATCACTCAAGGTGATTGCTGCTTTTGAACCAATTAATGCACACGTTAATTCACGTTTACCAATTAAGTGCGATTCGTAAAGCTTCTGTCTGAGGACTTAATACAACATGGATGAATTGAAACTAAAACTACGATATTAAAACAGATTATAGTAACCATTCAATTCAATTCTTTACCCTGCAGTCAGTACAAAACTCCATGTGGCAGGGGGGAGGGGGGGAGAATCATAATACAATTTAAGTCAGACTAAGCAGTCTGGTCATGATGGACCCCAACATCACAATTTAATCAGTTTTTCCGTATACCAGGACTTTAAGGACGACGATGGGACGGGAAGACGGTCATGGCCAACTTAATATAGGAACTATCCCAGCATTCGCCTGAAGGAATTGTAAGTAACCATGAAAAGCTCCAATCCAGGATAGCTAGCCGACCCAGGAATGGAACCGAATGCAAAACGAGGCTGCTAACCTTGCCACCTTGTAATTTTAAAGTTTAAAGAAGCGCAATTAAAAATGTTTATATCAAGCACATGTCACATCCAAATGTAGGCCGATATTACTTGTCCAATAATTAGCATTATCCATCATTTAAGAAAAATCGAATCTACACGAAATATCAATTCAATGTCACCCATCTTTATCAAAGACCTCAATTTCTACATAGAACACAACTTTACAATATCCGATATCTATATTAAAACTTTTACCTCTAATTAGCACTGAGATAAAAATATATTCAAAACAATCTTTTATTTTAGGCCCTTCTTCACTCTTCGTAAATACGACGGGTAGGAAAAAATGTGGACTGAGTTAAAATGTTGTTTAATGAACATAACTAATCTAGCACTTTGTTACAAGTGTACGTTGCATTTTATCCTTTTTACGGATGTCGATCCGCTCTTTGCTATCCCCAGGCTTTTACCAAGCAAATGTCCGTCTAATTTGTCCACAATTTAGGACCACCCACGCCACAATTAATCATTGGCAATTATGTAACTTTGTAGTGTGTCCCCGATGTCTACAAGACCTATTGAGAAACGAAACAAGTACATTACGTGGGCATAAATTTGCGAGCAGTTACTGAGCATTATGTAGGAAGAGTTATTAACAAATAAATTATTGGAAAATTGCCCGGGTAAGCGATAAGGAAATTAAAATTATTCATAATTCTGCCCGGATACATTCAGCACGCATAATTTCTTGATATTAAGAACGGTATATATGCATTACACTTTTTACGTTTAAGTTTGGCATTTAGTCTCACTCACAGAATAAGGGCAAAACGTTGGAATTTTTCTGTCTTTTCATTAAGGCACATGCATTTTAAAATTTCGTAATACCTTCACTAAACATTTGGGCAACTCATACGCTTTCTGAATATATGTTTATATTTACAAAATATAAATGCTCCTCAGTAGCGAATATTTCTATCAAATTCACTACAAGGTGATCGAGTTTCTAAGTGAGCATGGCAATTAATTCTCAATAAAAAATCTGTTTAAGAAATTCAAATAAACTATTGCTAAAAGTCTGGACATTTCAGAAGATTCAGGAATATACAAAATAAGATCCATATTTCAGTCTCATTTAAAATAAACAATTAATGAGTCAGTTGATTTCATGCAACATGGATTTTATAAAGTTGCATGTACAGTATAGATAATGTGCACATGGCTATGTGGCAAGGTAGTCATTTTCACACGTTGCTGCTTTACACTGTTACACACTGTAACTTCTAACTATTACCGAATTAAATTGCGTTCTTTCTTGCTATAAATGTCACAAAAAGCTTTAAAAATTTCAGTTTTTTCCATTCCAAATAAGAATTTACATGATTGAAATTTCGATGTTGACCACTGACGGCCGTCCAGTACTTTCGTTGCGACTGTTCCTGGGTTCGGCTAATATCAATTATATTATTGAATAGATAACATAAGGAACTAGCATTTGGCATTTAACTTAGTCATGAAAGCGGAATAAACGCATTATCCGTAATACGCAACTCTCCCACTTCCTTTCAGAGAATTCCCGTTAAACTCGCGTGGAGCACTTGCAATTCGACTTTCTGAAGCTAAAGTATTCTTTCCGAAAGAAGGCGAACTTCAATATGTATCACCGTCAAGTTTGTCTTCTGTACAGTCTTTATGCTGTAATTTTACTTTTCATCAGCGTTAGGTGCGAGGAGGAGACCACCTCGGATGTTCCAACAACGTCCATGAACAATGAGGCAGATATTTCATCCACGAATTTTACAACTGATATTCCACCGGTTTATAACGCACCACCGCTATTTTGGTGCCCTGATGGATACCAGCGATTTAAAAACCGTTATTATGGTTGGACTTACGCCTGCAGACCAAGATCTTGCTTTCAACCGAAGAATTCGACCAACAGGAATTGCACGAAGTTCACAGATGAATTTAAAGAATGCCCGAAAATGTACTTGAATGATAGTCAGTATGAGATGGATGAAATGGGCAATTTGAAAGAATTGCAATACAATTCTTCAATGGTATGGGGTTCATATCACATCGGGTCAACAAAAGCAATTATTTGCATCCCAAATGGAAATCACACTTTTATGAAGCCTGTAAAGAACGTAGAATTGCCTAAATGGTGCATGTCTATAAAGGTACCTAAAGACGGATGCATGATGAATGGGGAGTTTTTGTTCGTAAAAAGCATAAACCTTGATGTCAAATTGTTCACTATTGACGCGGATGGGACTGCCCACGTGTGCCCAGAACTGGACCCACAATTAACCGACAAATGCCGTGACAACCTGGGCATATTACCAGGTAATGAATTCAAAGTTACGGCCAAATGGAAAATCAAGCACTTCAAGAATGATTTAAAATCTGCTTACTATCGTCTGGGTCAATACATCCTTTTAGAAAACAACAGTTATGCGATGATCTGCCTCGGGCTCGTTCCCTCTGAAGAAGAACCTCACTTTCTTCGCTACTTGAATGGTGCGGCATGTGTATTTTCTGTACTTTGCCTTCTTCTGACCATTCTGGCCTATATGCAATTCCCAAAACTTAACCATCATGCCAGAACCCTGTTGTGTCTCGCCGTCAGTTACTTAGTCATGTACACCGGTTTAGCCGCGGGATTTTTCTCTGACAATATTGAATCGGCAGGAGCCAACTTGACTCTGTTTGCATTTAAATATATTTCCGTCTTGTCTACCTTCTTCTGGCTAAGTATCTTGAGTTTCGACCTCTGGAGAGCATTTTCTGACTTACGAGGACCATCCTATTCAGAAAATTCAAAACAACAAGTATGAAACATTTATTTTATTAGCTTTTGTAGATTATATGCGAAATGATTTGCGAATAATCTCCTCTAACTTACATTTATACACGAATATTTAACAACTAAGGGTATATATACCCATCTAAAGTCAGCTTACAAGACTGCACTTTTTAATGTAAACTGTAGGCCTGGTTACTAGTTATAAGGTTCAACAACAATGTTTAATTTATTTGGTATCTTTTCATTTAGAACAAGATTTTTTTCATAAAATGCGCTTATGCCTGGGGCATTCCTACCATACTCTGTGTTGTGGTTATCGTTCTTACATTCAACCAGAACGCCCAAATGAACCTTGGCTTGGAATTGAAGTTGAATTCCACTGATTGGTTTCATCATATGAGAACAATGCTTATATTTTTGTACCTGCCGATTATCATCGCCTTGCTTGAGAATATCGTCTTTTTTATTCTGACTATTGTGAACCTCCGGAAAGCAGCCGCTGGAACAAACAGGGTGAACAGCCAAGTGAACAAGACTTTGTAAGTATCGATACAACAATTGAGGATTTGCGATTGTTTAGAATTTTAGCTTTACTGTACAAGTAAAGTCGAAATTGACCACAATAATTTTGCATTTTATTAGATTGCGAGTCTACGTGAAGCTCTTCTTGGTTATGGGAATCATTTGGTTGGCTGAAGTTATCTCATGGTTTGTAAACAATGCAACGCATGCCAACGCTCCAAAAGTATGGTATTTCACTGATTTCATCAACTGTCTACAAGGATTTTTCATCTTTATCATTTACGTTTGCAAAAAGAGTACTTTGCAAATAATCAAAAACAAGTTGGGATACAGCGGTTCGAGCCAAACGCAAACAACAATGACTCTCGTTTCAGTTCAAGATGTACGTATATAGTTAGAAGATAATCTATACCATTAGAAAATGGGACATCTCCCGCGCAGCCGTGATCGACATCTACAAAGACTTCATCAGCTGGTAATTAAACTTGCTGAGTGCTACGCCTATCCGTTTAAAAAAATATCTGAATTTGAAAGATTTATATTTTTACCTAAATATGAAAAATTCAGGGTGAAAAGCTCGATAAAAAATTTCCGTGATATTCAATATATTTTATACCTAGTAAAACATCCGAATTTTACACGCAATTTACGAATAATTTATATTCTCCTTGGCGTCTCATTGTGACTTTTTATATTTTTGTAACTCGATCTGCAAATTGCCGTTAGTATTCTATTCTATTCTATTCATTACCCTGCAGTCAGTACATAGTACCATGTGGCAGGGGGGATCATCATACAATTTA
>JAQGBX010001131.1:0-27269 GCA_034698745.1 Megaphyllum sjaelandicum | reverse complement strand
ACTGGACACTGCAGCAAAGGGGGTCTGTTCTGTTCTCTGATGAGAGCAGAATGTCTCTACACCAATGATAGACGGGCCCGAGTGTATAGACGACCTGGAGAGCGTATAGACGACCTCGAGTGCTGCATTTAAGAATCTGTCAGCTATGATGGTGGTTCGTGCATGGTCTGGGGAGCCATTTCACTGGAAGCAAGATTTTTTTTGTTTCATCAATAGGGCGGTCCAAGGGCACAACGGAAGGGGTTTGGCCGCTGTTTGGTATATTGATGAGATTCTGGCAGACCATGTTGTGCCATATGCCGGAATTGTTGGAGACAACTTTATTTTTATGCATAATAATGCAAGGCCACAGAGGTTGCTTTTCCAGTTATGGCATGGTCGTCATGCATCCCCAACTTAAACCCAATTGAGCACATGTGGGATGTGCTCTAGAGACAGGTTAGAGCCAAAAATCATCCACCCGTAAGCATAAAAGAGCTGCTGATTGCAGTCGAGGAGGTGTAGAACACCATCCCTTAAGAGACCATCAGTAACTTTATTTCTTCGATGCCCAACCATATGCAAGCTGTTGTACATGCATGAGGAGGGAACACAATGTTCTAAAAATAATGATTTGTTTTAAAATGTTTTGACTAATGTCTTCAAAACACTTATGATTTGCAATTAAATGATCTCAGTTTTATAAGCGATTGGAGTTGCAGGCTATTCTCTAAAGTTATTCAGCAGAAATCTTTTTCACACTAGGCGAATTTTAAAAAGGAATAATTTGTCTATGAAACACATTTTTCCGATTTTGAATCGGACATTTGGTTTTTGAGAAAAACACTGTTTTACTCGATTATTGCATGTGAGTCGAATTTTTTGCACTCGAGTGTATAATTAAAAAATTGATATTTTATACAATTGAAAAGAAATGGCATATAAATGCTGGCCATATACTGTATACTGGTGTCAACATCAGATTTTCAAAAAAATGTGCAATTTAAGTGTGGAAATTTGCCAAATTTGCCAATTCATGGCAAGTTCAGATTGGCAATAAAAAGTATTTCTAATTGCTATAATACATGTCTGCTTCTAAACACATATGTATAAAATTCAGTCAATTTAGATAAGTGTTGAATGGTCCTGGTTTGGATTTACACCATATGACAATTTACTTTTGTTGATGACACCCAAAAAATGTCCATGAATCTCAGTATGAAAAACAAAAATAACTTCACCCAAATGAAATTTTTAAAAAACCTAGCTAATTTTCTAATTTTTAATAGGAAAGCAACTATGGCAGGAACTATGATAACCGATGAACTATTTTATTAAATGATACTGCCTTGTACTTTTAGTTGCAATCACACCTTGTTGATTAAAAGAATGTCATTAACTACAAACAAACAAACTGTAATTTACTGTATATTTAGCGAAAAAAGGATATTGTCGCAAAATGCATGCCAATTGAATTTTGATGGTAAAAAAAAAGAATTTGGTAAATTATTTGGAATTGCAACATAATACCATGGGTGCACACCAACTTACAGAAACACGATGCAAATTGAATCAAAGCCAGACATGCACTAACAACATTCAACAGATTGTCAAGCAAGGAATTTACCAACGATAACAAAAAAATAAAAGAGCAAGCATACAGCACAAAGATTTCAATAACTGACAAACAGTCAATTATCTGAAGTTTATAATATTATAAGCAAGCACTTACGGGAATTCCAAGAAGGCTAGGATCCACAGGCTGCCGGAATGGTAATGATTCAGGATCTTGTCGATATAACTTTTCAAGAGTCGGCATCAAAGCTTGTCTCAACTCATCCGGTTTGAACACTTCAAAGAGAAATACCATTGTCAGAAACATTAGCACAAGTGAAAGAGAAATTTACAAATATTGTTTGAATAATTAGGGTATTGAACATTTACGCGAATTAAGATGGAAAATAAGTGCAATGGCAAAACATTGCAGGAAGTTTATTGATTGACTAACTTGGTAGTTAATTAAACTAGTCACCATTAAGCCCTTCATGTCCATTTACTCAGGCAACTTATTTACAAGACCATCTTCCCCATTATTGAATTTAGATGGTAGCGTGATATCATGTCCATAGGAATTTTAAATTTGAAAATGAACAAATCTGCCATGTAGATAGTTTGAACAGAATAGCCTCTGGTCTTAAGAATTAATAATAGCACTATTTTAATGAAGTTTTAATCATGAACAGCTAATGGAAATAGGTAACAGTATATTATGCAACTCATTACGTTGATAATCAGTCATAAAAAAGCTTCATGGACAGAAAGCTTACTTTTTTTAGGTAGCTTTGGTTTTGTTGAAGGTGTACTGCTAGACTCTGGTGTAGCTGCTTTTGCATCAGGTTGTGCAATAGCATCACTTGTTGTTGACATTGGAGTGCCTGGTTCTTCCTTTATTGAAACTGCCTCCTCTGCAATAGAATAAAAACGATTAAGAATTTACCCAGAAAAACTAAAACCATATCTTTTTTTTTAATATATAATATACAGTAGATTAGGGTAGGGAATAATATTTTTGGAAGATAATTTAAAAAAATTCAAGGTGCTGTGAAATCTAGTTTCAGATATTGTCACAATAGTCACCATTGTAAATGATTGTAATCAAGAGTGTTATGGCGAATTTCACTTGTCCTAAAAGAGAGCACCCGAGTGTACAATCGGGTACTCTTTTTGGACAAGTGAAATTCGCCATTAGGTTCAACTAAATAAGTAAACTTTAGTGAATATTTAGAATATTTATCAATCAGCCTGACATCATTGAAATGAGTCTACCATATATGATTAAATTGCTGCCGAAGCAAAATAAGCCAATCAAAACTAGGAAAATTATGCAAATTAAACCAGCGTAATTTCACTGATGTGAATATCAATTTTTATCGTTTTTCTTTAAATGTGATTCAATACTGACCCTTAGGAACACATGTTGACGTTGGCATAGGTGTCGACGACTCCTGTGGCTCTTGTTTTATTCCAGTTTTCCCCACACTCATGGGTGTGAAAGGCTCCATTTTTACATCGAGTTTGCCACCGCCGCCACCACCTTTATGGCTATTTGGTGTCGGGGTGCGAGCAGGCGTTGGCTGTGACATGTTCTGAGAATTCTGGGAATGTGAATTTGGTGTGGTTGCTTGAGGTGTTAACTGATGTTGCGACTTGACAGAAGGTACTTTTCCATAGCCACCACCAACACCATCTTGGCTATTATTCGTGTCCATTGGTGTAGAAGCACGCATAGGGGTATGAGGTGTTAACTGACTAACAGACATTGGCTGCTGCTGATGTTGTTGTTGTTGCTGCTGCTGGTGTTGCGATTGAGTTAATTGTTGTGATTGATGGGATAATGGTTGCTGAATGTGAACTGGGGAGCTTATTCCTGGCTGTGGAGTTACAGATGCTTGTGGCTGTGGTGAACACTGAAGCTGGAAATGTCATCAAGAAAAACGATGTGATATAACAATAACACCACCACGGAATATACTGTATTTTTTGCAAATAATTAAAGCAATGCGGGCAATTCCTTAAAAGCTCGACATAAAGCGTTACCATTGAATCAGGGGTCCTTACCGGTGGTGATGGCTGTGCACTGCCTGGTTGCCCAGGACGGGGCTATAATGACAACATGAATAACGGTAAGCAAAACGACAACACAAAAGCCACGCAGAAAATTAACTGGCAAAGGACATCATTAAATGCATACAATTTGCAGAACAACCAACAATGCTGCAAGCTCCAAGATTTAAGCAATGAGCAGCTCAATGTATAAAAATTGCCACTTCCTGACTTGAGTAGCCTGGTCCACAGCAACAAATTAAAAGCAAATTGCACTTCTGCAAACAAGTTTGTTGAAAATGTTTTTTTGCAATTTTTTTCATTCTGATTAACAGAGTAAAACGTCTTTGCCTGCATTGTGTTCCTGCCAAAGGAGCCAAATAAATGATGCCACAAGCATTTCAAACATGTTGGTTGGGAGTAGTTTTAAGGCATACAAGCAACGCAAACTATAAAGCGCCCAAACAACAAATGTGGGCATATACATGAATCCTTAATGAAAAACATGTTCTAAGCAGTTTCTAAATCATATAAATCTAAGACGCACAAGGAATGGAAACGCTTGTGGCCAATTTTTAGAGAAGGTGGAAAACCCTAAAGCAACTTTGGAAAACCATGAAAATCAAAGTCAGGCTAGCTTCTTGAGTAAACTCATTCATAAAACTAGTTTGCACAATCATAGTATGTGCTTATATTTACTTGGTGTGAAGTGGAATAACAAAAATAACAAGCACATCAAGCCAATAAAAATTTTGAAAAACAAATCACCTAGATAAACTACATGCCAAGGTTTGCCATGGCCAATAGATACTTTAATTTCAGGGACATACAGAGGTTAAAAAGTGTGCAAAACCCCAAAATAATCCAAAATGTGTGGTGCAATTCAGGTTCATTTAAGGTCATTTGCCATGCAAAAACTTTGAATTCCGTCTTTTAAAAGCAAACAAGTGTCCACCAAAATTACTAAATTTAAACATTGACATGCTAAAGCATTATGATTCATAATAGCAAAAAACAGCAGTCAAAATGAATGATATTTCACTCAGTGGAGCTTAAAGTAATTTTTGTCCTATCAGATCCAATTGTGTATAATCATCAATTTTGTGTCACTTTTTTTAATTCAAATTCTTGTCACATGTACATGGTACATATGTTACTACTGTATTATACAGCATTGGTGTGATATGAGAGTCATGTAGAATTATAAAAAAGAACAATAAACAAACCTGCAAGTGCTTCTGTTGTGCTGCAATATTGGACGGAAACTGAGGAGTGCCTGGTGCAGTGGGTCTTGGAGGAACCATCTAGACAACAAGTGTGGAGTTTGCAATACTTGGCCATTTAAGGGATAAGAAAGCAAACATTTGAATAAACAGCTAAATTGCTTACCGCCATTAATGAAGGTGATACATTTGCTTGAGAAGAGCCCAACGAGTGGGGCATTACATTCATTGGAACTGGTGACCCTTGGCTTGATTGTCCTTGGGTGGGGGATTGCCCAAATGGGCTCTGGTTTTGAGGCAGTGAATAAATATCTCGTGATGCAGTCATATTCGGTGGAGGATGAGCCATGTTAGGTGCAGGTGGATAAGGAAGTGTGTTTGTCCCAGTATGATCGGCTACAACAACAACAACAAAATTTAAATAAAGCAACAAAAAATTAGCATAAACAAATGCAGAAAACGTATTTCCATACATGGTGGGTTTAAGGGCCTTAATGGAGCACTAGCTAAGCCAATTGCTGTACTATTGCACATTCCCTGCTGTTGATGTTGCTGCTGTTCTTTCCGCTTCATCCGTTTCTCTTCCAGTTCTTTTTGAATTTTATAAATCTTCTCTGCCAATAAGTGGTAATACTCAGACTAACCAAAAAAAAAAAATTATTAACCATACTGCTCATCATAATTGCAATAAATTGGAACATCAAAAGTAAATTTGCCCTGTACAGAATTGCACATTATTTGGGTGAAATTACAAAGTAGTTGTGCAGATTAACACCTCCCAGGACTATATGGTATTTTTTGGCATAACTAGGATTAAATGGTGAATGGGGGTGAATGGAATGGGGGGCATGTGATTATCTTATAAACATATACTGAGATCAGTGATATGCATCATTTGTATCAAGTTTTATGAACCAATATAATAAAAAAACCATCTGAGTAGGAATATTTGCAATAAATAAGTTATTATATACAACCATACTTACCCTACTGTTGGCTAGCTCATACATATCACCTTCTACCTTTCTGGCATACGCGACTAGATTGTGCATTCGCTTATCATACAGGGCTATGGGATCAGTCGTGGGAAATATTGCCTGAACACTGTGAAACAAAAAGCAAATGTATTAACAATTAAATTAGTTTGGAACTAAATTCAGGAACTCATGCAGAATGACTCAAGGAAATAGTCTTACAGTTTGTAAACTAGATGATTTCTTAGATCTTGCGTGACATGTTCCCGCCAATCTTTTGATCCTTGTTGAGACATGTGTGTACCCCCTTGTAGGAGGCTAGCCACATTTGGCGGCTGACCTCCGACTCCACTAGGTCTGCCACCAACACCTACTTGGCCCCCTTCAATGGTATTTACAAATGATGACTGAATAGATTGCATCGTATTTGGGTGTTGCTGGTTCCCAGATAGATTCTGGCCTGGGCCAATAGGTTGATGTCCTTGCTGTACATCATTTACTGAAAAGATACAATGTAAAATGTGGAATGTAGGTATAATGATTTCAGTGTGGAGTATTTTCAAAAAGCATAATAAATACAGCAAACATACATGCTGTTGCCTGCCCAGTAGGCCTTGGCTGATTGCTGAGTTGATTAATGCTATTGCTTTTATTATACGCAAGACCAAGAGCTTGGTAGGCTCTTGCCATGTCTACAGGAGCTGGACTCTGCTGATTCGCAGGCTGCTGTGCTGTTGCAGCTAGACAAATTCAAAACCATTTTAAACAATGGCTTAAATCTACGTAAATTTACCACATTGCAATTCCTTGACAAATGCAACTTTGCAGAAAATCATCATGCGATCAAATAATTTTGAAGTAGCAATGATGGCTACTGCCATGTGAAAAGTGAAGATAAAATACAATGGTTAATTTATTTTAGGCTCTTACCTGCTTGCATTTGATTCTTCTTCTCATTCGCTTGTTTCAAAGGCAGGCAAACCGGACAATCACTTCTTGCACAATTCTTCCAGTGGGAGATAATCTGCCTGGAAGACGCACAGTGGGGCACTGGACAAGATCGACCAGCCTGACAAGTTGTCATGTGGTTCAACACATTTTTCATAGTCCGACAGTGAGGTAGTGAACACTGCCTCTGTTCGCCATTTGGTTGCTGGTTTTCTCTTCTTTGGCACTTATGCGCATGAAGGAGAAGAACCAGCTGCTGCTGAATTAACTTCCGCTTTTCTGGATCTGTGTTGGGTGCGCCTCCAGTTGGTTGTTGCAATGGAGATGGCTGAGCTGGTGGCTGCTGAAGAGTTGGCTGATTAAGTTGATGCCTTGTCTTTTAAATTATAAAAAAAATTATCAAAAGGCAGTCATATTACTCAGCAATCAGATAAAAGTCTACTTATTATCTGAAAACAATTTTATTTCAGAATTTCTAAAATATTTATGTCATATTTCTTAATTACTGGCCTTACTTTCAGAATAACATACACAATCTGCACACAACTATACATATCAGTAAAATCAAACTTTTACCAAATACTCCAATAGCAATGCATTAACTTACAGTAGTCATCGGCGTATCAACTTGAGCTTGAAATCGTGATTTCATGTTCATTGTATTAACAATTCCACCCAATTGCGGCCTTTGTACTGAAGGTGCTAGAGATGTCACAGCAGGTTGTTGCAGATTGGGATTAGAAGATGACAATGACATCCCAGCTGACCCTGGGGAATTGAACTGATGATATGGACTTCCCACATTTGATGTCTGACCAAGGTGATTTACACTGGGTCCAACAGGGGTCTGAAAAACGAGGTTTATGTTCACAGTATGCACAATCTTGAAAATACACGCTTGGTTGTTTACTAAGTAGCCTACTTGGTGGTAACTGATGTAACAAAAACCTTTTGCACTTCGACGTAACGAACACAAGTATGAACAACAGAAAAGTTTAAAAAGTAACACACACACACACATATTCCATGACGTGACTGTGTATAACCATGGAAAAAAACACAGTCAGGAGAGTCATGTAAACTGGGATTGTGACCCAAATACCTCTGATAGTATATAGGTGGTACCCGAGGGATCTTGCAATTCAAATAGGATTACGTAAAAAAATTTGGTCAAAATTAGTTAACACATGGCTATCATTATGAACGAAACTGAGATTTGCAAGATAACGTTTTCAGATGGAGTCGAGATAACAAACTTTTAAGGTAAATATTAGATCCACGTTCAACAAGAATAGAGGTTAGTGTAAAGAGTGGGTTGGATGAATAATTTGCTTAGCACTAATAAATTAGTCACACATGTGCAAAACTTAGAATAAATATATGTGAAATATGTCCATCTTGATTCAAAATGTCGATTGGGACATAAAATAACACATTGAGCATGTTAAATACAAGCTATATCACAACTCGCACCTAATTCAACAATATCAATCTTGAAAACTGAAAAATTAGTATTTTCTCTGGGATGCAATATCGATACATGACAAATACTTATGAACATACACTAACAGCACACAAAACAGAGCCATGCACACCATTGTAGTATGGTGTATAGTGTCTCCTTGCTGGCTTCCAATTATGGATATTCATGGAGTTAAACTGTCAATAACTGACATGTAATATCTTTGCTAGCTCAAATTTTGGCCAAAAAAGTAAATTTTACCATAAATTTTATGTTAAACGTATGAGCCATTAATTCATTCTTACAGTTAAAAAATGCTATTAATCAACTTAAAAATATGCTGTCAACTGAAATGATTAAGAATGACCAAGCTGAATTCAATGTAACTCAAAAAAATGGAATAACAGCTTAACATACATTGCTAAGCAAAAAATAAATACAACCAATAAGGCATTTGAATATTTGTTAAAACTGGACTGTGCAATGATACTTACAGGCATTCTGGATCCTCCACCCTGAACAGATTGCATCTGAGCATGTCCCAGTTGATGCGGAGAGTGCGACTGAGCACTTATTGGATTCGCCATCATGTTACCATGAGCGTTCACAGGTACCGTTCTCACCATATTTGGTCCTGAATTACTCATTGCCGGATGAGGACCATTCATTAACTGAGTAGAAACCTGTTGCTGCGGCGTCATTTGTGGAACTTGCATGCTATTCGTCGTATTTGTATTTAGCAGAGTCCCAGAGTTCATAGGTTTACTCACAGTTCCTGCCAAACTAGTGCTGATAGTAAGGGCACCGATGTTATTTCCTATGCTATTGGCTATGTTAACCAAATTGTTGCCCATATTGTCATTGTTAATACTATGCGGCATGGAAGTGGGAACTCCAGATTTGCTCACCGAAACATTCGGAGGAGATTGCAAGCTGCTGTTGTGTGGACTTTTAGCATTGCTTAAACCTTGCAGCGAGACATTAGGATTTGTTAAATTTGAACTTCCTGGACCAGGTCCATGTCCGGTTTGTTGACTATTCGTTGAGTTCCCCGCATTGCCCAAATTGTGAGATGCTTTGTGCAAAAGGAGTTGTGACAACTGAGTCCTTCTTTGGGAAGTTAAGTTGTCGTGTTGCTGAATGGATGGATCGAGAGCTCCATTTTGAATGTTAACGGGCGTGGATTGGGCATTCGGCTGCTGCAATGACTGCTCGTTGTTACTAAGCCCATCAATAATCAGTTCATCTGGCAATTCTGCACCAAATGTCTCGAACGCCCAGCTGTGCGAGAACAAGTCTGCAATACGTAAAAAAAACATTAAGATTTAAGGTTATTTGGGTATATTTGTATATAACTATAATTGAGGTTATCATAATGGACACATTTTAAGGCGCTTAAAGTCATGCAGGATTGTAATGGTATGCTACTGGCTTTAAATTGTGCACAAAAGTAGATGTTATCAGCTCAACACTGTTAAGGTATTCTTTAAAATGAAATCCTCTTAACATGACTTAACATCAGTTAAGTCTGTTTCTTCGACATTTTAGGGAAAATGGTTTTCCACCACATCATGCAATCAAAATTCATTTCTGCACAGACAAATGTCCATTAGGGCCTATACTAAGTCACTGAGAGATGAGATTAGCAATTTGGTGTCTGGAAGCATAGGAAGGATGATAGAAAAATCATAAGCAGTGCACATGAAAAAAATCTGACAGTTACTGAAAATCTTTGAAGAGATACACTGACGTCGATACTTACTATAGGTCAGAAACAAAATTCAGCATCTTACTAAATTTCAACATGGGGCAAAACCATTAAATTATACGCGACATTTTTCACCCCATTAGTTTATTATTCCAAACACAGCTCCAAAATATCTTAACACTAAACTCATTTCAATAAACCGTGAAAGATGCTTTTACCAATGATTTTATCCCTAGTTGAAAGGATTGAGATGCGTCAAAAATTGATGGCTACATGAAAGCTTCGGTTAATAAAAATTCGTATTTTGTAAATGCATTTGGCGAAATGGTTATTCGTAATACAAAGGGCTAGTTCACCACAAAATTTCCAAATGGATTTCGGGATAAAAATCGCGAGAGAGAGGCCGAAAACACGGTTTGATAAATAAGCCTATCAAGAGGCTATGCCATAAAACGCTGTAACAACAGTGCCATCAGCCGGCCCGAACAAACGCGAACGTAAGAGGGGGGGATTACAAATTGTAAAACGAGCTTGAATTTGTCAGGTTAAAAGCGCATGCAAGATATGAATTTTCGTTTAAGGCAGGAGGCTGCCTGTCCAACGAGAATTACTCACCTGAACTGTCACTAGCAGCAAAACTTTGCGGCGAAAGCTTCTGCCGTTTATTCGGCGGCCCATCCACAAGATGGTCAGCCATGTTTATACTACGCTTAGCCTTCGTTTTCAGGCTAGCGAATTTCAAGCTTTTCGGGCTTCAGACCCGCTCTCACCGATACTTGTTGATCATAAACGGCGAAATCCACGGGAAATCCAAATCCAAACAGCTTAAAGTCATCTTCAAGGCACATTTTGAACAATCCCAGCTTACGGCATTTTGCTTGCCTTTGGATCAAACCATTGGGATCACAGTTTTAAATTCGAACAACAATATTCGAGAAAACATTACCTCGGTTTATCACCCAACAACGTATCCGTACTTTAAAATTATGATAAAAATTCCACCGATACGATGTCTTCTAGCATCTGCTGGCCGAAAAATCCAAAATTATCCATAAATTTTACGGCTATTCGACGAAGAAAGCTTCAATTTTCCCTAAGTCCGATTCAACCAAAATGGCGGCTTTTTAGTTAGAAGTTTTTCTATGATGGTAATAGCCAGAGACGAACATTGCCGAAGCTAAAATGCCCGAAACCTCCATCGACGTCCCATTGGACGAAGCGCATCACGTGCTAGGAAGCGATCTCTCCCATTGGTCGAGCGCTTCGGAAATGGCTCGCCGAGTACTCACGACATTTGCCGAAGCGACGTTACCCAGCATGCATTACGCGGCGACTGAAACAAATTGCGTTTTTCGAGACGACGGAGACGCGTTGGGGTATGCGTGCTAGTTGTCAGTGTATGTAAATACACACAAAAAAATACCAAATAATATGTAATAAAGCCCTATATTTTAGAAATTATTCAGAAAATGTGTCCGAGCATTTCGATTTTTCCCCCGAATGCGCCGAAATAGGCCGTTATTGTCGGCGAATTTAGATTTGATACGCGTATTGGCTAGCGCCAATTTCATAAAAATAGGCCTAAATTGTACTCTGGATTACAAATGCCGAGCAATAAACTGCTCTCTGGTAGTTCATACCATAAATTTTAGAATTCTACCACCTTTGGAAAATAGATTACAATATTTATGTTCGATGTAGCTCCCTGATCCTTATACCCACCCCGAAACGTTAAGCATATAGGCAGCGCATTGCAAAATTAACTACATGTTCATTACAGTATAATGTATTTGAACATTAAAATTGTGTTTGTATCACCTCAAATACACTTGTAGAACCTGGGCGTATAATTTAGATACGACTAAATTTAATCCAAAATGTACAAGTATACCTATTCGTTATATACATGTACGCTGTATGCACAGTATAATGCTGTTGCTACATCATACGTGTATATACAGTACATACATGTATCTTTAGCCTTTCCCTAAACATACCATATGATACATGTACTGTAATTGGTTGATGTGACATTTTTTTTTTCTAATTTTCTACTTACAATAACACCTCACAATACTGTACAATTAACAGAGATTGCACGTTGAATTTATTTGACCACCTCAATTCTTTATACTGTATACTGTAAAATTCTATCAGTAAAACTGTAAATTGCACACTACTTGCATTATTGTCTAATTATGGATACTCATATGCAATTGCATGCAATAGAAGCATGTGTCATTTATCAAAACATGCTATAAATTTTACAAGGATATATGAACATGTTTTAGTATAGTATAATTGCAAAGCTATAGCTAGTGCAATTGAAAGCGGTCATGTTCTTGGATAATCAGAAATTCAGGATAAATATATAGTTTAAACATATCCCTAAGCGAGTACACCCATTGTTTGTTGATGAATATACATTAATTTTTTATCGATCACCGCAGATTTTTTAGTAAAGCTCCAATACGTACCTAAACAGTACATGCACCTCCCGAAGAATGCGAAGATGAATGCATGCTACGTCAATTACTGCCACCTTCGTTTGTAGACTAAAAACACAATTTATTTCAGATTTATACCAATTTATAATTAACTGTTTGATGATCAAACGTTCTTCAAAGTTTTGCTCTAGAGATGAAGTTTACTTGCTCGTGAAATTACAAGTGCAGAAGCAACTATATGCACATTCCTTGCCACTAATTGTGCTTAATTTTAGTGACAACATAGCATTTATTCTATACTAATGCAATGCAGGATTATTGAAAAGCTATATACATGTAAAATCAAAATAAACCTCCATTTTCTATCGTATGGGAACACCGTACGTGCACCTGCCTAATTTACTCACGTAAAGCATGGATACCTGAATCCAATTATTGTTTGCACCAACCTAATTTCAAGCTTCTGTTAAAATAAAATAAGCATCATATTATTGCGTTCAATTTATGACTAGTTTTATGCAAATAAATTACAAACAAGTGTTTTCATATGTATAACTAGAAACTTACGAAAGCTTTATATCACCAAATATCTTCATTTGCAAATCACCTATTTGTGTGAATTAAAATTAACACTAATGCAAAATAGACAATCAAGAGAAATCAAGAGAATATATTGCTTTTGGAAATACCCAAGTTCTATTCAAAATTCTTCAAATCACCACCAGTTGATTCTGGGTGTCTAAAATGCTTGAGCGTATATAATTACCGGTAAACGCCAGCATGCAATTCTGCAAAACAAATAAATATTAAAAAAAAACGTTAGAAAATTGCACACTTTATTATGAATCTATGTCTTAATTTTAATTGGCGTACCTTCACAATTGAACACTCATAAGAATGTACTGCAGGCTGAAAATCACTCGAAGAATTATTACGAATCCTCAACATGTATCTCCATAAGTCTCCATAGAATTTATTGGTTGGAAATCTTTCTGAACTCTGAAAAACAATAAAAGGGTTAATATTTAAAAAAAAATTATCAAAAATACACTTACCTAAGGCACACACGTTTCGGTCTTTAATAAAATTACCAAGTTGCAATAATGCATGGGGAAATAACTTCTGATTGGACATTGACGATCATAGATCAGCTAAAACTAAGTCAGAAACCTGTGATAAAATATACGATTTTTTTAATTATTAGACTCCATAATTATTACAAGAAATAACAACTTTGAAATTAACAAACACTACATTCATTGCAACAACGCACAAACACGGTCGATAATAACAATCACAATTTGTCGTCTTTCTGTAAAAAAAGATGCAACACTTGTTATCTATGAAATGTAAAACAAATATGCTTAATAACAGCTCCTTTTAGGCCAACATTCAAGCATCAGAATTCAAGAAAAAATGTTTGGCACAAAGAGAACTCAATTTGTTTGTATTATACTGAGGTACATAGAGTACATATATAAAAACATCAATAATTCACAGAAACTACCTTGCCTGCTAATATTAACCTTACAAGCTGCATCGTGTCATCATACTTTCATGAAGAAATTTCCAAAACCTATGGAATCTTGATCTCAGTTCTCTAAATTCTTGACGTCATATATGACGCTACGGAAAGACGCAAATAATTATAATTGCATTGTGGCCTTTTGAAAGGGTATTTCCAGAATTGTGACAAACAATTACGTATATATTTGAAACTTGAAAGGTGTTCTTCAAAAGCACACTAAAGTGAACTTCACTAGCTGTTAGGAGAGTGAATTTCAGAAAACGGAAGTATATTTCGAATTATCTTTTCATTGCTTGATATCTGCAACTCATGTGCAGAAACAACAGACACAGTATAAAAATGTTATTTTCACTCAATCTTATCTTTGATATGGATTTTTCAGAGTTGTTCTTCTAAATTTCGAGTTCTAGTAGCCTCAAAAATTAAATGAAATAAGGTTCATAATTACTCCAGAAAACTTGACTACTGATATGAGAGTGATGGTAAAATTGTATGCAAACTGGGTTGATGACCAAATTAAGTAACCCGAAAACGAATCAAAGGAAAAATTGTCACAAATATTTCTCAAGTGCCAGCACCAAGAAAATAAAAATTCACGACGCGTCAAGAGAAATTAAAAAAAAAAATTACAGAGCGAATTAAATATTTATGCATCAATTTGACAAACGTTGAACAACAGTCCCTGTCATCAGTGAAATTCCAATCTAGTAACAATTCCTTTTTGAAATGTCATGAAAGCAATGTTGTATGATTTTGCCACAAATCACAGGTAACCAATTATAATATATATATATATATATATGTATTTGAGGTGTTTTAAAAATATCTTAAAAATAGGATTGCTATAGTGTCAGGTAATATGATTCACCACGTTCTCAGAAATGCATGCATATCACAGTTTAATCACAAACTATAGCCTTTATTTATTTTACTCTTGTAAAACTTACAGTATTTAATTAACATGATTCAAAGTGGTCATAATGGGTTCTTTTATTTGTAGATTATGGCCAACAGTTAAGATACGTGTAAGCATAAGCGCGGTTTGGATGTCATCAAAGCTCATTTAGCGATTATGTTTTATGAACTTTTGAACATTTTAAGAAAATATTTTTATGTTGGCATTTAGCATAGGATTTTATTCTTCTAATTTTAAAGTGTGACTTCGCACCTTTCCATTGAATGTCTCATTATTTCAACCACTCTCAATTTGGGTTTGTTCTAATGGCACGTTGTTGAAAATTCATATTTAAAAAAGTTAAAAATTCATACAAATGCCTTCACATCATATAGCTGGTAAATTACATGTATAGTATGCTCTAAAACCGACCGAGAGAACAAACGTACACATGTATGAACGACACATTAAGCATTGATATAGAACATCAACCACGCACATGTCGAATAACGGTCAAACAATTCAAGGACCTGCTTTTGCTGTCCTTCTTGCTCACAAACAGCACCTAATCTCAGCGATCCATGTGATCCAGAATAGAAACGATACAATCTATGTTCCCGAGTTTCTTATGCTAGTATATATGAAGGCACACCATGTATACAAATAATCAGTAAATCTATGTTGCACAAATGTTGACCTTATCGGTCAGAACATGTATAACTTAAGTGCAGAAAAAAATAATCTGCAAACTGTTGGTAAAATTAATTACAAAATTGGCAAGAACTTTAACAATTAAGGCATTTAAGACATTAAATTGCCAAAGGTATTGACAAATTACTGATTTTGATAAGTTTCATGACTGTTGGTCAGCAGAATTGCAAAGTGCTAGTTCTGACATGGTAAGAATATTTGCTCTAAGCAATCTCAAAGTTAGATAATCTCGTTTGTTTTGTGATCATAAGTTGAAATAAAGGATTGTAAATAAATCTCACTCAATAATAGTGTTCATCAGGCACTGGGTCCTCGGAAGACTTACTTGCACGTTATTTTGTCATTTTATGGAATAATATGTCCAAAGAAAAATGCACACTGTAGGCCTACATACGCATGCAAGTGTGGTGCATACTGCTTCGAACGGACCTAAATCAATTGTATTACTGCATCTCTTTCCTGATGGAGAAAATTTCATGAAGAGTCTTTGGAACTAGCCTATATTCTCATACAGTCACGGATTTAATTTTTCATTGCCTGGAAGGTCAATCCATTGTACTCATTTTTGGGCACCGCTGCTGCAAAATATGGTTGTATTGCAAAATAGAAATGAGAATTCTTTTTGAAAAAAAATCTTAATATTGAACATACAGTAATCCTCACCTCGGACAAGGCTTTAACTGTTTATAGGATATGTGAATGTGGATACAGGCTTACATAATTAGAAGTAAATTCAAGCTTTAATCTTCAAACTGAGGTGAATTTTATTTCGGTAATAATTAAATTTCGAACATTTCAGAGAAGTCAACCGGCTTCTAGGAGCTTTCCAAGAGTGGAAAGCTCTATTCGTGATTTTCCTTGTTCTTTCGTTTTATATATATATATATTTTATTTACTGAAATAAAATTCACCTAAAAAAACTATCATTTCGAATGATTAATTATTCAGAGTATTCAGAGTTAGGTGTTTAAATCTTGCGTTCATGGACAGCACTTGGAACAAGTTTTTCAATTTCAATTTCAATTCTTTCATATTTTCATCCTTCATGTTACAAAGTTCATTCATATTGTAACATGAATTCCCAATATAAAACTAATGTGATTCCACTTTTATCCAAACCAGCTACCCATTTTGATTGGATACTGCTGGTATCCAAATCCTACTTTCTTGGACAACACTTGGAAAAGATTCTTACCATAATTTCAAGTATGCTCAAACACGAATCTCCAGTATAGATATAATGATTCCCCTTCTATCCAAACTACTACTTTTGAATGTTGAATTATTCCTATAGTAACTATATATTCAGCTGCTGGTTTCCAACTTCTGGTTTCTTGGACAACACTTGAAATACGTTCATATTATCTTTGCCCTTCACAAATATGGTTCCTCTAGGTCTCAAAATATAATAGTCTTGCAATATGGGGACACAGTGTTCAGGAACTTGGATAAATCCTTTCATCCCCGTGCTGTCCATGCGGCTGGCCACGTTAACACTGTCGCCCCATAAATCCCATTGCAATTTAGTGGTTCCAATGATTCCGGCAGTGATATCACCATAGTTGTATCCAATTCTCATGACGAAATTGAACTCCAAAATATCTCGGTTGAAATTTTCAATGACGTCCAATAATGCAAATGCAAAATCCATAAGTTCTACTAGATGTTGATAAGGGTGTTCATTTTCCTTGCGGATTTGAGGATTTAGGCCTGAAGCTGCCATGAAAGTGGCTCCAATGGTCTTAATCTTCTCCACGTTCTTAAACTCCGACTTGTAGAGAAGTTCATCGAAATCACTTATTAGCTCGTTTAAAACACGGAGGCATTCCTTGCCGCCACAATACGACTCGTCATACAGTTCATTAAAATTGACAATGGTGGCAAATATTATGCCCACATCCTTGTGGTTCTCAGAGTACTTGGAATTACACTTCAGATGTTCGGCTACTGATTTTGGCATAATGTTGTTAAGCAGCCAATCTGCTTGGTCTTTAAGCATCTGAACCTTCTGGTGATCCCGAGCTGCCAACAAGCCTCCATGAAAGCTCAGCCGGTAACTAATCTCAAACTCCCGATTCAGGAACCAGAGAAACACGAGTAGCAGCAACATATCCAAAATTACCTCGTAGAGTATGGTATCGGCTCCAGAAAACGATACCTGCGGAGTATTGTCAAAGTCCACAACAGGGATATCACTGGCCTGTCCATCTGGAGTTGTGACTATGGTGCGAGCGGTTGTGACATTGGAAATTTTCACTTTCGAAATCATGGCTTGAACTGAGCTGCAAACGTCAGATTCGAGCATGGCCAAGACAGTGACCACGCCTATAGAAGCGATTGCCGATTTCATCCAACAATTCAGCTGAGTGAAGTTGCAAAAATGAATGAGAGACACAAAAAAGATGAAAAAGAAAAAATCCGTCCTCAGGGGATATTTCACAAAAGTCTGACATGAAAAATTGGCCAGAATGGACATCATCGGAAGACTAACTAATAGAGCACCCAAGATGTGCCAAGGGTACCATCGGGTGCAGCGATTGTACAAATGATGCATCCTGGCACTAGATCCTCTGGGATCTAGAAACTGCTTGAAGCAAAAATAAGCCACAACGGCCTGGCAAGAGGTGAACAAGAAACAGAAGAATATCCATACAAAATGGGCACCGAACATGATGAAACATGCAAAAGCAGTTATAATGTAGGTGATGAATGACACAACCACATCAAAGTAGGTGTTAAAGCTGGGGGACGCAAGCGTCGGAGTGGTCTCGTATACATCTTGACGATGGACTCGAGCTCGGTACTCACATTCAATTTCTTTATCGACGAAAAACAAGCTTATTTTCGAAATAGGTGGATGAAGGAAGTACTCAGAATGCGACTCGTCTTGTTGCAGGCCCCGAATCAGCTGTTTATCAGACTGCTTTCTAAGCTGTCGAAAGGTCTTGAAACTCTCGAATATCGGAAGGGTTGAATCATAACTACCAGTATTCAGCATAATGGACAATGATGGATCCATAATGGAAGGCTGGCTGTTGCTATAATAGCCACTGACTCGATGGCTTAAAAGATCTGATGGTCTTGCAGAGTTAGACTCTAATAACTGATGAAAATGCTGCAAATAAGCAAAAAAATAGATATTTGGTTGAGAAATCGTTTTGGTAGTTTTCATGTTATCATTTTCAGCAAATTATAACCGTAAAATTGCAAACTTCTCTTTTCAACTAATTTTTAAGGAAATAATTAAAACATAAAAATAAAAATGGCCAACACTTCACAAACAAAATAATTCTGCAAAATGGAAATAATTTTTTTTCCAAAATACCTGAGCTTGTATGCTGCTCTCACGGCTCCTTATTCCCGAGTCTTTTCTGCTGTTGATGGTGTCCCAACTATCCCTACTAGGACTTTCTTTGTAATCAGCATAATGCTCCAGCATTGGTGAGGACGAATCTTGATTGTCAGGAAGACTGCCAGGTAAATCCACTTCCTCTTCTATGACATGACTTTTGATACTAGCCTAAAATGCAGTGATTAAAACAAATTTAAACTGATGGTCTGTTTACATTTACAATGTATGAAAATGATTTACATTTACAACGTATGGTAGATCTTGATACCATAAGGGGAGCATTCCCCCGCCTTATTTTTTAGTTATTTTCCTACCATAGATAAAAGGAAAGAAAAATCAGATTGCACAGTTATTGTACTTTCAGAGGTTTTACTTTCATCTATTGATAAATTGCCCAACAGCATGACGGTGACCTATGATTTTCACTTCAATAGCTAGGTCATTCTTAGCTTTAAATAGCTTATTTTTTCAAATAAAATACAAATTTGAAATTATCTCGCTTATACATCTACCCTTCTTATCAGAGAAAGCTGCAAGTGCGTCATCCAAAAATAAGGTTAAATTTCCCCCACATGTCAAGCTTTTCCATACAAATTTCTGGAAAGTCAGGGTTGTTGGGACAACTTTAGAATTGGCAAATTTGAGTAGTGGAAAATAGTGATGAAAACAATAAAACTTGCACTGTATTTTTCATTTTTCATATTGAAAATTTAAATATTTTAGATTAATTTTCGTTGTTTTCTCAGTTTTTCGAAACTGTTTATCAATAGTTCCTAGAAAAAAACAAACGACATCAAGTTCCACATTTCAGTCTTATGAAAACTGTCCAGTCATGCAACGATGTTAATGAAAAAAATAAATGCTCCTCTATTATAAATATTACGATAATGCATAAGTGTAATAACCAAAACTGTGACCCGAGCTGGATTATGTATTTTAAAATTCAGCATTAGCAAAACATTTAATCCAAAATAATATTAAAATGTTTAATTATATAGTGCAAAACGGCGCATTTCAAAATCTAGAGCAACTAGTTTCAATTAAGTAAAGCTGAAAAAAAGGTGACCAAAGACAAACAGGGGGCAAGGATAACTACTCTATCTGGTCAGTAAGGTAGACAGATACAACGCGCGAGCAGGTCTGACCAATCTGAACTCGCCGCTACTGTAAAAGCATGCGAACAATTCCAGGTGACTGGTGATTAAAACAAGTCGGGAATCCCAGAATTGTTTTCCCATTCATTCCGCATCTAACCGCATAACTGTCATACGAATGTACTTGAAACTGCTGTGTTGGGTACGAGTCGGAGCACCGTTATACTGTATATCGTGACAGTACATGTATTTGCAATCTGACACATTTACAAATAAACGGCACGTCCACCTTAACGGGAATTGATAATAATATCTGGGTTCCTAAATCTATAGCAGTATGCTGATAGTAAACCAATTCCTTAAAAAAAGTAACCGGGAGTATTAATTAGAAATGGCGATAAGTAAATACAGGGTGATTCCTAAAGTCACGTCTCAGAGAAAAAAATTATATCTTCAAAATGGTAACAGATACGAAGATAATTCTTTCAAGTACTTTAAGAGTTCTTTATGAGCTATCCGGAAACTATATTCCCTGTGACATTGAATGTCACGTTCAAGGTCATCCATGTGCTAGGTCTGCGGATTTTTTCAGATATGACAAAAACCGCTGCAGATACGTTAAAAATGTAAATTAGAACATTGTAGGGCGATGCCTAATTAGTACAGTATAATAAAATCGGTTTCAAATTGTTTTGAACATAGCACACTGTTCCAGAATTTTTTTCTGTGTTTTTCTGCTTTTCTGCTAAAAAGTGGCTGGGATACCCGTATGCGTTAACCATATCCTGCCAAATGGTACTATGTACTGACTGCAGGGTAAATAATAGAATTTAATGGATGTGGGCAAGGCACTTCATTTCTGAATTTGAACTACAGTACGCTACACTGAAATTAGGTTATGAATCAATAAAATTCTTGTGTGCAGTGTTGATGTTTTGCCTTCTACATTAAATTGACAGAGGAATGTTTTCCGCCATTTTGTTAGATAGACTGTATACCGTGTTTTGCGACGTCACTTCCGCTCGGATCCCTCCATTGAACCGGTTTTCGTTCAAAGCTGTTTCACTGGAACCTGTTGGCCTTGAATCCAAAAATAGTTTCTTGATGTTATGATCGAGGTGTGGCCTGCAATGGCCCTATAAAGCGGCTTCTTGGGCAGTCATGTGATCAGGGAAATGTGGTCTTTGTTCCCTCTGCAGGGGTCAGTTGAATGGCCTGACTGAATTGAAGGAAAAGGTTTTAAGATTTGTAGTGGACATCACGAGCTGTTTGGTCTTAGGTCCTTTTCTTGAGGAATTTAAAGTTTTGAGTGAGTGCTATTTTTGAGACTCCTCGAGTCGTCTAACGCAGGGTTGTGTACAGGTTCATATTAACCTCAGCAGGATAATTGGAACGTACTCTTCGAATGCCCAGGATGATGAATGTGTTACGCTGACTTCTCTGTCAACTTGAGCAGTAAGTGCATGTACTTTTGCGTAGTCCTGTGCGAACTTAATTCGAAGGTCGATACTTATGTGCCAATGAACAGCTATCTGTGTGTAATGTGAGGCTGCTCTACTGCCAGCTTCAGGCTGCAGCAAACATGAAACGAAAACAGCTAGTCAGCAAACAGATTTTTGCCAAACGAGATTTTAAGAATGTGTTGAGTCCAAATATAGAGTTCCCATCATCAAACAAACTTTCATAACAGAAACCTCATTCAAGGACATGTCTTGTAAGTCTAGTTTGACCCCTTATTTCACGAAGTAGAAAAAAGCCATGACTTTCTATGTCCCTGTAGCAATTCATTCGCAACAATGAAGTTTATTAAAAATTTACCTCGCTTTCTAAAGTAATTCAAATCTTGCAAAACAGCAGCCATGTAGCTTTCTTTGGTAGGAGCGCCACGGCAGACTACCATTTTTCTTTAGGTGCTTGCCGCACAAATCTGCACATCAATTTCGGCAGAGCATTTTGTTCCTACGCTCGTATAAGCATATACTTTATTTATGTTTATTTTAAAGGTTATTTTGAGTACACATAATCAAAGCAAGTCTCAAATTAAAAGCGAAAGAATACAAAAGAATTTTGACATAAAACTCCGGTAGGTACGGATCTTATGAAGTCTCAAAAATGACGTCATCGTAGCAAATGGTGATGCCATTTGTTACTGTACATTATGATGACATTAATTAAAAGTATTCTATTCTGATGCCGTCTTACATTACAAATCCGGAAGGCATAACCATTAGCCCATTAACATTCTGATGATGACGTCATTCATTAAAATACTTATGGTTACGCCATTCATTAGAATTCTGATGATAATGTCATTATAGTAAATAATGACGCTATTCATTTACTATGCCGAACCAGATGTACTGAAGTTCTACGTTGAAAATTTGCAAGATAGATATGGCACATGCCACTATGCTCCGGTGTCTTTTTTTGATGAAAATTAAATAGTAACTTTAATGAGCATTTTGTAGTGTCGAGAAAGATAAATGGTAAAAAAGCAAATGCTCGATAAAATATGTATATATTTTTTTAAATTTTATTTACCTTGAATCTTCTGGAGGCGATTCAAGAAACAATAAAAGCCGAAATTAATTAAGTAAAACGACGACATCGACCATCAGCAACGTTTCGGGACCATGTCCCTTTATTCAAGCTCTAAATTTAAGTTGAAAAAGTTAAAACTAAATTACAAGGTATTATAACAAGTAGGCCTACAGAACATGTAAAAACACTTGCAAAATCTAAAAATAAAAATGCAGATATGCACACTGTGCACATGGAGGAGAACAAATCATAATTAATACGCTTCATCATACGATTTACGAAAAAAAAAAACACTAAAGAAGAAAGTTTTTTACTAGTTGCATTGTCCAATGACCATGTGAAAAATGAAATAAAATGCGAAAAAACTACTAAAGCAAAATCATGAAAAACTCTCTTACCTAGCACTTCAATACATTTCCTTCCTAACCCATTATTATGAAACACATTTCCAAACCAAAACGAAAATGCATCCATACACCCTCCATTCCCTCCCTAACCCCTGCCTAACGTCAGTAAAGTAAAATAACTTAATTTTTTATTGCCGTCATGCACTTAAAGATGGCTTCATGTGTTAATAAAAGCAGAAGTTTAGAATTTTACAAAGGGATAATGACTTACTGTGGGTCGGGGGTAAGTGTTTGATAAACTCAGATTTAAAATTCTGACTTGAATTTCTCGAACATATGATTTTTAAATTTTTTTTGGAAATTTTTTAAATTAAATTCAGTTTGAAGTTATACACAAACATGTAATCATCAATTTCTTTTTCTGATTCCTGCGCATTTAAGATACCCCAATAATGAATGATCGCGTAAATGCTGTTATTGCTGCAAAATGAGATGTTACACAATTTTAATTAAACTGTTCCATTTCATCTACGTCCAGTTATAATGTGTTCCAATACTTTTCTGCCCTGAAACATTTTTTCGATTTGAAATACCTATTTTATTTATGTTGTATTTTTATTTTTATAACGTTACATTGAACAGAAATTTTTGAATGTTAAACCAGGAAAAAATGGTTTGATATTGTTGCATCATGATGTTCTTATACAATTGTAGTATAAAGTTGGACATGCACGAAACAAACTTGGTGGGTACAAACGTGTGTGGGATGAGAGGGGGGGGGGGGAGAACCGAAAAAATGTTTCATGCAACCTCTGCATGGGTTGTATTTATCAATGTAGCATCTAAATTGCACTGTGGAATGCAAATGACGGCACCAATGGTGCAATAATTGACTCAATTGCATGTTAACTTGTCTCAATTCTCTGTGACACTTTCATACAGCACGTGCAGGTATTGCACAATATGGAGGAAGTAGACTAAGTCTATAGGCACCACCGATGCACGTATGATCTGCAGATACAGTGCATCCATTTGCCAGATTATAAATTTGCACAACAAAGTTCAAGTTTTACACCACAGGATATATGAGATACATCACAATTGACAGCAATGGACCTTATGCAGATTTCGTCATCATGCAATTGTTATTATCACGTGCCATTTTCATGTTCCATTGGTAAGAGTTACCCGGAAACGTTCTTTTATCGGTTCTTTGATCGATGAAATTATCGATGGAATATGTATAGTACTATAGTGTACTTCAACATCATCAGCAACCATGGACTCAACGCCCGTTGGTGTCATAGACATCTACTGTATACTAGTACCCTTATCCTGTTCCATTTAAAAATGGGGTTGCCAGCTTATTAACGATATGTCGAAGGCGTTACTCGACGTGTATTAATTCTTGATGACGTAATGCCCATTTCCAAGCGTGGGTAACAATTATCCTACACAGTCAAATCTCATGCACGCCTTTTGAATTAATAAGCACGGATAATACCTGTGCTGTATAAGTTTTTAGGTACTGTACAGGATGATATTTGATACCACTTAGCATCCAGGTTCATAACTTCATAAACTCTCACTAGCTTTAATAGATTTCGAGTTCCACAATAGTTCTCGTTAAGATACCCAGATGTTGTCCTATTTAAAATGATGTCGAAGGCTTGCGTTACTCTGCGTATTTTTGATGACGTCATTGGCATTTTCAAGCTTGGGTAAGAGTTAACCTAAATAAAAAATTCAAAATGGGTGTGATACGAGATGTAACATTGTGATTCATTCAAAACATTTACTCTCATGGGCAGAGGCTGGTTGAACAGAAATGGTGCTTGAGTTACAAGGCAAAGAAAGTCTTGAAATGACTAACAAATCCGTGTCCCATTGTGGAGATTGGATAATGGTTGTTACCTATTTTTCTACTGGTGTTGTCCAGTGAGGAATCTAACAGTTCTTCCTTCGCTGTACCAATTCTTTACCCACGATAGGCAGCAGTACTCCAGGACAAGGCGAAACAAAATAATTAATATCCGGCTTCCTTCACAATATTATAGCAGTCGTGGAATATTTCTTGAACAAACAAAGATGCTTATTTGCCACATGGTATAATTCTCCACAAAGAATGCCAAAATATGTCATCGGTTATGGTGTCTAGCTGCTAGATACTTCACTGAGATGGCGGCTCTTAGGAAATACCTAATTGTCAAGTATAATCTTGAACTGACAATTCATCCTGTACGAGAAATTCACAATTACTGTGGGCAGTAATTTGCTCAATTTTGCTAGTTCTAGCTCTGAAGCTGCAAGACTTCAAGCTTGGACAGATCATGTGCTTCCTCCAACTCCTATAGGTACAAGTCATTACCGTTGAAAGAAGAAGTCCGCTAAAAAGGCGTTGCGTCCTTAATCAACTCCTTTAATTAAGACTTTAGTACGTAAATTACCAAGTGAAGATTAAGGTTGACGGATTTTAAAGAGTTACAGTGTATTTTAAAACTTTTATTAATATAAAAGATGATACTGGAGAATTTCAAATTGAATGAGTTACAGGGTGGCAAAAAAGTCTGTTGCACCCCCCCAAATCTTCAGAATGGGTTCAAAAATGAAAAATCAGACAATGGACACATATAGGAACCATGAGGCGCTGAACTTAATGGTGCCCCAAACATATGGCCCCAAGGCCCATTTCAAGGGTCTTTAGGTCCTTAGTACCTCTTAAACGGTAATAGCTACAAAGAAAACGTCAATTAGAAAGTTGTAGGGCGTCGTAATATTAGTTTAGTGGTTCCATTTGCAACATTAAATTACCGATCACCACGCAACAAATGACTTCTGGTCTTCTTGGATGTTTGCACCCATGCGTAACACCGCTACGTTGCAGAAAAGCTCTATAGGACATGGTTTGTTTTAGGAATCGAGCTTTCCTGTAATGTAGCAGTGTTTTATGCATGGGTGTAAACGTACAAGAAGCTCTGAAGTCATTTGTTGTGTGGCGATCGATGATTAAATGTTGCATATGGAGTCATTAAACTAATTTTTCGACGCCCTACAACTTTCTAATTAACGTTTTCTTCGTAGCTATTGCCGTTTTGGGTTCCATTAAATTTAGCGCCTTATGGTTCCTAAATGTGACCATTGTCTGATTTTTCATTTTTAAACCCATTCTGGCGATTTCGGGGTTCAAAAGGACTTTTTTGCCACCCTGTATACCGAAGGCGTTGCTCGTATTGGTAATATATTCATTAATAATATAGTAGGTCTATGTTGTATATAAAGTAGCCTGCACAAAGTATATTGTGTACTTTACACAGAAACACAGGTAAAAACAGAATACCTTACATTACATAGCCTATGTAAGATGAGGACGAAATATTCCTTCTAAGCGTTTTTATTTAGACATTTTAAAGTGTCCTGCATTTCCAACTTAGTAATTACAAGTACTTCCGACATTGACAAGTTGGCCCTTAACATTCATGCAGCAAATGATATATCCTAGCTAAATTTAAAAGTTAAAATCGTTCCGTTTAATCCGTTATCTTAGACGTTGAACTAAGTTTAAATGCCTGGACATTTCACTGGTCGTATTGCGTCAACCATCCCAATAAAAATGTCCCAAAATAGTTTTGTTGGTTCAGTGTTGTACAAGTTCCAGGAAATTTCAACATCTATTCATCACATTTACTTAACGGGGTCAAATTCTAATTTAAAATGCGATAATTATCGCTTCAGAAGTTTATTATCAAACGATGTCGATTGTACAGTTTTAATTTTTTCCTGTTTATATATGTACGTGAGTACCAGTGGTTGAGAAAATGATTTCCAATAACAGTGTACTATCCACTTCCAATGGAATTTTACTTAATCAACTTGCAGCTTCAATCTATTTGTTTTTTGATGATCAATTGTTGATCATGATAATGATTACTTGTTGCTCATAAAAGTTTAAATTGCGGTGAAACCCGTTACTTTGAACACCTATATAGGCTATATATAGGCTACATTGAAACTCTGGGAACATTGAACACTTTTCTTCGGCCCGATATACTCCAATGCTAAATGTACCCTTTTTACATTGATCAATTTCTATTTTGTAATTAAACTACTGGAAAATACCACATACTGTACTCTAAAGAGCCGAATGGAGAATGGAAGGGTTCAAAGTACATGTACATGTAGTTCGTTGCTCTAGCTTGCAGCTTTGGTTTGAAAATTAACTTAATTCCATTCCTTACCCATTTCGCATCCCATTCGTCAGGAGTAGGGAGAGCGGGGCACGTTGGAACGTGGGGTACATTGAAACAAGGGGGATATCTACTGATGTTGTGGTCACATCGCAATTCTGAAATATATGAAAAAATTACCTTTTCCTGTGCTACTACTGACGTTAACCATTTATCCCTAGCTAAAAGCCATTGTTAGGATAGAGCAGATATTCGTTTTTTCTGGTTGGTGAG
>JAQGBX010001130.1:0-27278 GCA_034698745.1 Megaphyllum sjaelandicum | reverse complement strand
GTATTAATTGTATGTAAACTTAATTGTATTTTTTTATTTTCTTGATTTCTGCAGAATAAACTTGAAGAATGGCACATGGGTGCCGAAACGTCGTTTTCTAATTAAACGCTCTTGGTCGTGTATATTCCTTTATTAATATGAATTCCGACCACTTGATGCCCAAGATGTTCATCGAGAATTCATTCTGAAATTGATATAATTTCACTTCAATTAGCTCCGATGTACGGTCGGAATATTGGATGGTGGACACGTTTTTCCACGATGTCCGAAATTGCGTCCAACGTACAGGTGTCTTCTTCCTGGCTTCAGGTCCCTAATGGAAAAAGTATTGATTCTGGACAGAAAATTGCCTCATTTTCGTTGTTTTTATTCTGAAAGCACGCTGCAGGCATAAACTCTCCCGTGCCATGTAATATTCAGAGGTCTGGCAGCCGGATGAGTAGTTTTTTGAAAAATAGTCGGAACCACGCCCGTGTTACAATAAAACAATCCATTAAGTTGTTTTCGTCGTTTAAATATTTATCGTCCAAAAACCAGTACGATTTAATGGGCGGAAATAAAACGCTCCGAGTCGGAAGTCCCTCACTTTGGTCAACACCACGCTTCTCACTTCCCTCCGGAATTGAAATCTGGAGCGAATCCGAGTTAGGAAAAAGCAATTTGTCAATCGGAAAAATTCTCTCGAGCCATTCGCCATGTTTAACATTTTCACGGAATCGGGAAATAACCTTTTTTTACAACTTATGTAAGCGGTAAACTCTTAATATAACGTTGCGTGGGTTCTTGACTCGATTGTGCTGAAACCTCAACGGTCAATGGCGAGTGAAAGAAATAATTCACAAAATACCACTTAACGAGCAGCCTGCGATGCTATCACCTGACAAATTACCACCACGTCCTTCAAAGACCTTGATCTTTATTTCGAAAAATTGTGTCATTATTTAATTAAATGGCCAAACTTGAAACGGAGAAAGAAAACCGTAACTTAAAATTTATACCGTAAATAAAAACGTAAAACTGACGTTAAAATCCATCCCGTTTTTATTACATTTAAAACGATTGAAAGCCAATTATGAAATATCACAAATTCACATTTGAACTTCCCCAAAGTGATATCTAAAAAATGAATATCGTACGATGTTCGGCAAACCATTAATGCGCGCGAGTACGTGAGGTTTGCCATCATCCGGGGGCAACGTACGACTTTTGACTCCGTTCTCAATTTTTAAGTTTTAAAAAATACAAATTTGAAAAATGTAATGTGTGGCTACTTTTTAGAAACTCACTAGCGGGAAGGCCCGGCTTTGCCCGGGCTGTACTTAAAAAACTCACCGTATACCGATCGATACGCCGGTAAAGCCCGGCGTTGCATGCCCGAGGAATATATTAAAGAAATCATAAACATTGACCTGGGTAATGACGTCATTGTCGAATTACCCATAAGTGACAGTAACGTCCTTTTTAAATGACCCCTTAAGTCACATGCACTTCCTTTTTGAATTACCCCTAAGTCACTCAAACGCCTTTTTTAAATGACCCTTTTAATCACATGCCAGTCTTTTTTGAATGGCTTATGCCCACAAACATGACCACAAACACGACCACAAGTTTTCTATTTTATATATTAGATATTTGTGTATTATACGATGACTTTTCTTTTATTAAAATTAAATATTTATTAATCGTTCTACTTCAAGTTTAAAGAAAGTTGTGTATGCAACTGTATATGCAACATAAAGTATGACAGACATTAGAACGAGAAATTATCGTTTATAAGTCTAATTTTAGTGCCATATCTTAGAATATGTAGTAGCCTATGATTACGCTAAACCTTTCATAGATAACATTTCCACGATATATCATAAATCCGCAAAAAAATCAGTAGAAAAATGCATTATCAAGACGTAATTTTCTCTGTCTGGGCGGTTCGCAGCAAGACATGACGAATTCCTGAAAAATAGAAATTTTATAGACCCTATTTACATCGCGGATGTTTAGTTCATCCCCTTAAAAATGGTCATATACTCCGAAATGAACCCTAATCCGTCCGCTCTCTGGCAAGATTTGAAAGTCACGAAATGGATGGCTGAGAAGGATTAGCGGCGATCATCTGATTGATGATAGAAAATCTAGAATCGGTCCACTATAATGGGCTCAACCCGCTAATGTCAGCGCTACTGATCGATGATAGGGCAATAATAGAGCTCACATTTATGTCGTGAGAAAGTAGGTGGTGAACTATTAACTCTATTATCTTTTTGTCTACGTTGTTAATTCGGATTTGAAAGGCTTCGAGCAGCACTGCATTTAAGCTTCAATGCGGCTCTGTATATACGAGAAACTTTTTCAACTAGCTGACTCTGTTTCAGAAATCAATGAAGCAGTTCCTTGAACTAGATGCGCCTATAGGGAGAGAGAATTTCAGAGCTTCAGATGGTAGAACATAATATTTAAAATATTTGCGCATTTTTTAAACTTCTTTTTAATAAATAAATAATTTATAACATGCCCTATGCAACAGGAACTAGGATGCCAGGGTCTCAGAATATCTTTTGAACTTTTGAAAAAAATATATACAGTATACAAGGTGTTTTTCAACTCATGATACAAAACTCAAACTGGTGTTAGAGTGAACTCACCTCAAAACCTAGGGTCCAAAGGTCACTATTAAAAAGTTTTGAATGTTGTAATTTTGGAAATTTTTAACATGGGAGTAAACGGAGGTTTTGCCTTTCGAAAGACTGCTCCGCATAGCACCAACGTCTGTAAGGAAGGCTATGCGCAAGGGGCACCTCAGTTTACTTCTATTTTAAAAATTCCAAAATTACAGCATTCATAACTTTTTAATAGTGACCTTTGGACCCTAGGTTCTAAGGTGAAAAATGTATACCTTAGTTCACTCTAACACGAGTTTGAGTTTGAAGTTTAACATGGGAGTAAACGGAGGTGCCCCTTGCGCATAACCTTCCTTACAAACGTTGGTGCTATGCGAGACAGTCTTTCTAAAGGGGCACCTCCGTTTACTTTCATGTTAAAAATTTCCAAAATTACAACATTCATAACTTTTAAAAAGTGACCTTTGGACCCTAGGTTCTGAGGTGAAAAATGTTTACCTTAGTTCACTCTAACACCATTTTGAGTTTGTACCATTAGTTCAAAAACATCCTGTATAAACATTTAAAACACGAACCACGCAAAATATCTACAAAATATGAACTATTTATAATAAATAACTTCAATTTGTAAACGTTATTTATGTTCATTCTGGTGATATTTTTTAGGTGCAGGATAGATTTGAAAGAATTGCAGCACGAAGTCACTCATCGTCTGTGGAAGGAATTGGAGGAAAAAAACGGCTCCGTTTATTTGCTGTTGACCATCAGTGGCACCACAAACACGGAAACGATTTCCGATCTCGGAAAATTTGATTTAGCACCCAGAGAAAAGGAAGCCATTTTGAAACGCTACGTGAGTTTTGATCGACCGGATTAGTAGACCTACGTTCAAATGTCGTAAATAATTCGGAAGATTTTAAATCTCAAGGCATTTGTTTCTTCCAGGATCTTCTCAAGAGCTTTAACAATCTGAAGGACATTGGATATCTCACTGTCAAAGGTAGGAATGTCACTTCTGAACAAAATTTAATTAATTCTCGAAAGCGTACGTGAATGGTGCGTCCATAGCAGGATTTCTTAGAATATATATTTTTCAGTTTTTCGGGCAACGGGTTTGGCATCGGCAGATCTCGGGGGTGAGAAACTGCGTTTGAATATAAATATTTCCATTTGCAAAGATTATAATTTTGATCTCGTTTACAGGAAAAAGCGACCCGTTTTGCGTTCTGGAGCTAGTTAATGCTCGGCTGCAAACTCAGACTGAATATAAAACTCTTTGCCCGTCTTGGAATAAGATTTTTACGTTGTAAGTGCGTGTTTTAATTTGTTTCAACACTTTATTTTTGAAACGAGCTAATTGACTTTATTTCAAAACATAAAGTAAACATTTTACTGAATTTCTGTGAAAAATCATCGGCATGTAAATCTAAACGTTTTAGTACGAAAGATTGATTTGTTCCCATATTTGAATGTTAGCAATGTGAAAGATATCCACTCCGTACTGGAAATTACCATATATGATGAAGACAGAGATCGCAAGGTGGAGTTCTTGGGTAAAGTGGCAGTGCCATTACTGAGGGTAAGTAATTAATACACCAGTCACCATAGTTTTACAACTGAGAATATGATAAAGTATCCGTCGTTCGTCGTGCGCATCTTTGTAGATACAAAACGGGGTTCGAAGATGGTACCAGCTTAAGGACAAAAAGTTGCACGGAAGGGCTAAGGGACAGATCTATTTAGAAATGGAAGTAATTTACAATCCGGTTCGAGCTTGCTTGAGAACTTTTAACCCCAGAGAGGAAAAGTTCATGGAACAGGAAGAGAAGTTCAAAAGACAGGTATGCAGTTACTAGTTTTTGATGCTATAACCTTCTTTGATAATTTTTATAAAGGTATGAATGTATTTGAAATAATTTTCAAAACGGATCGCAAAGAACGTTAACCCTTTCATGCCTGACGGTACTTTAAAGTACCAGCTATTCATAAATTTATTGCCCCTCAGAAAATGACGTTTGGTTGTACCGCAATGCTTCATTGTATAGCGGAATAGCCCCTCTTTAAAATAAATGCTTGTAGTGCATCCTACTGGCATTTTTTAGGCAATTATAGCGTTTAGAAAACATGGAGCTACATTTTCTAGAAATTTGCGTTAATAGGCTTAAAAACAAAGTTGTTTAAAATGAATTTCTAATACTTTTAAGTGAATTTTTTTGAATCAATCTAATAAATCACATCCTGTAGATTATAAAAAAGTCATAAACAAATAAGTTGGCACAAATTATGTCAACTTATGCCATTTAAAAAAGTTTAAAATTGAAAAGATTAGTTTTTTAAATTGAAAAAGTTTGTTTTCTTACGATACAAACAATTCATACGTTGTTCCTGGAAATCTACCAAATGTCGAGCTCGTAGCTTTATCAATTATTACTCAACCTTCTTCTAAAAATCCCTCGTCAAAGATATTTCTATTTTGAAAGATTTTGCTCCGAAATGTCAAATCAATCTTCTGTTTCATGCATTTTTTAAAATGTTTTCGTGGCACAATCCCCTTTGATACTAAAGATATGACGCGCTTTTGGTACGTGCATTTTTTATTGATCGTCTACTGAAAGATTCGTTACTTTTTCAAATTAATGTTGTTGTTCTCTGATTAATTTTTTGAGACATTTCTGAGATTATACCAAAGGCAAAGTGGTTTACATTCTTTCATTAGTTTAGTTAGCAAGATGGATAACGTAATAGTTTTGTTGCTACAAATATATTTGCCGACATTAAAACGTATTTGTTATATAATATTTCTGCGTTTCTGAAAGTATCGCAATTTATTTTTTATTAAAATATTTCTACGTGTTGGAACCTTAATGGCAATCATCGCGTAATACCGTCTGTATAATTGGCATTAATTTTAAGATTATCATTTCCACACTATAATTTTAAATTAATGCTTATTTTACGAACACGACTTAAAATTTCTTTATCATTTCAGGTATTTGTAAACAACGTGGTTCGAGTTAAAGAACTGATCATGTTCTTCATCGATTCGGCAAATTACGTACAAAGTTGCTGGGAATGGGAATCTCCTGTCAGAAGTTGTATATCTTTCGGAGTAAGTACATAATTGTTATTTAGGAAACTTAATCTTTCGCACTAGACTATTGAATATTTATTTCATATCTTCTGTTTCGTTTCCAGATTTTCCTAATCGTTACTTATCACTTTGAATTATACATGTTTCCAATTGCCTTCCTCTTGATCTTCCTGCGGCTCGCTGTCTTGAAATCTGCCATGCTGAGGAGCCATCCTGAAGAAGAAGAGGTAACTCGAGTTCAACGTCATGATTTTCTGTCCTTATTAAATCTGGGTGGGGCTATAAATGTTGGCACGTCCAATTGTTTTAAAACTGTTCTTCAAATTCAAAGCATTAATTTATTTTAAATGTTAGGATTTACTTGATTTTTAATTTATCTAATAACAATTTAGTGTATTATTAGCTCAAACTTGAATGAGTTCGCGTTCAACAAGGTTACTGGTATAGGAAATTGTTTTCTTTGATTTTTGTCACGCAATTCTTACATTCAAGTTTGTTAATCAGGATGATGGTGTCGATGAGGAAGAGGATGATGATGACAAAGATAAGGTACGTTCGAGGAATGATCAAGAGCCAGTGAGAAGTAATAATGTATCGAAATTAGTTAATTTTGAATTTTTGAAAATACTAAGTCGCGTTTCTTAAATTCATGTTTACAGGAAGAGAAGAAAACCTTAAAGGAAAGACTCCAAGGCATCCAAGAGGTTGCTTTAACAGTCCAACTTGCTTTAGGCAAAGTTGCTTCCGTCTGGGAAAGTGTTAAAAAGTAGGTAGATAGAACATTTGTGGCACCTTTAATACTTTGCAGCTTCATCTCTAACACATTTTTTTCGTTTCCTTTTTGCAGCACTTTCAATTTCTCCGTACCTTTTTTGTCATGGGTAGCCATCATTATTTTATGCGTAGCGATGGTTTTATTGTACCTCATTCCATTACGTGTGATTATTTTACTGTGGGGTAAGTTAAAATATATATTTATATACAGTATATATGCGATGCAAAAGTTTCCCTTTCTCGTGAAACACTCAAAATCATTTTTTGTGAAATGTCCAATAAAAAGTGCAAAGGAAAATTTAATTTGTAATTTGTAAACTTTGCGAAATTATGTAATTCGGGATAATCGGAGGTATGTCTACAACAATGGTTATAATTAGCTCGTATCTTTTTTTTACGGTATGTTGGGTAAAAATGCATTTTTTTTGTTTATTTGATTTTAACTGTTTTATATGGGAAATTTTTAATAACTGTTATACTGTTTAGTTTATTGTCGTTTCATGGTTGTGCTCGTACGTTTATGAATCATGGCTGAAATTTCGCCATTTGGAAAGGACACATTTGAAAGAGATGCATTTTTATTTTAGGCATCAACAAGTTCACAAAGAAATTAAGATCGCCTCATGCCATTCCTAATAATGAGATTCTAGATTTCCTATCTAGAGTTCCGGATGATGAACATATGGTACTGATGTTTAACTAATATTTACCGTTAGCAATTTCAATCATTAATATTATCCGCGTTCAAAGAAATTACGAATCCTTTTTCAAAATAAATACATCTGAATTGCTTAAACCGATTTTCAAATTTCAGGTGATGTATAAAGAGTGCAGGGCGACGAACCCGGTCGACTTAGAGAAGCGAGGCCACAAGAAGAAGAAAAGCGGTTGAAGTGGCACGCAATCAAGTACGTGGGAGGTTGCCGCAAGTGCTGTGCGGTTTAAGCTGCCATTGAGCGTTCCAGACCAATGGTGAAAATGTTCTGACGACCATCATCCAGCTGCCAACATTGCTGGATAATCTGCCGTTTTTGCGTTTGTTTCCTCGGAAGACGCTGCGTGGAACTTTGCTGGAATCCTCACAAAGTGGGAACGAATGCATCAGGAATGCGGAACTAGCACCGAAGTGAACTTATCAGTTTTGGACGTGGGGATCGTTGCACTCGAGATTATTGGCATTTTATACGGGCATCCTTTTGAGCAAAGGGTATTTTTTTATTCCATTCTCAAGGTACTGAGTTCGCTATTGAACTTTTCATTACTTTTATATTTGTTGCCTACATCTTGGATTGTCGGCGCGAGCAATTCCTGCGGATGCAGTTTATGTTGCACATTTTAATGCGTTTTTTATCGTCAATAAAAGCAAGCCGAAAGCGTACGTTGAACGTTTCACTGCCCTGCACTCGATTACGCTCGCACGCACGGTGGACATTGCGTTGCATTTTGCTGGCAAATTGCATCCAGGTAATGCGTTTGATTCCTCTTAGTGATGTTTCCTATTTGTTATGTTTGCTGCTGTCTTGTTCGGGTACAAGGGTTGCACGTCTATAGATTGCAAACGTTACGTTTATTTATTGTTAACATCGATTGCCACCGGACTAGCATGTACTTCCTCGACCGTTTGAAGCTAAGATTGTGAAAACCTATGCAATCCTGACAAATTTAATTGCATGATCAGAATATGTTAATGAGTCGAGTGTGTCGTCTTTGAGAATCATGCACTCCAATGCATCAGTTTTATTGCCAGTTTCTATAGCTGATAAATGATTTTGATTAACCAACTATTCTATATATATCTCGAATAGTTTAGAAATTACCATGGTGTTGTTTTGCAAAAAATAATAATTTGACCATTAATCGCAATTTCCTTTATGCATTTCAAATAGTTGCAGAAATCCTGATTTTTTGCACACTAGTCAACACTTCACTAAATTCAACACCTATCCAATATTATTATGGTTCTCTAAGATACAGAAAGATGGATGACGTTGCATGCAATCACCTTATCATTATCAATAATACAAAGCATGAGTACACGAGTAAACTCCGTTATATATGGGCTGGTCCCATGTTAGATAAAACTATCCAACTGTTGCTCTTAGCTTCTCAGGCGCCGTGTCATGAATAATTTTGTGACTGGAATGGTAACAAAATGTTGCACGGCTTACTTAATTACTGCTTTCAAGGAATAGCATTTGCATTTTGCAAGATTTATGGCATAATAATCTAGTGGTCCAAAAATCAAAATTTTCGGCATAAATTTAACTGAGTATTCAAAATAGTAATTTATTATCGAAAATGGGAAAAATATTTTGAACGTTTAAAAAAAGCGGTTGAAACTTCACTATTTTGGAGAATTATTCAAAGTCTAAATTAACATCTTGCCCTCATTTTGCTCCTTTATTTGTTGAATTGCCTTCACCATAGCTTGCATGTTCATATTTTTGTTCCTTTAAAAGAGTGTTAAAACAGGGCTAGTTATTGATCAGAAGCAGCAAAGTTTTCCCTTAATTATTTTTCTTTATACGCTATCATGCTGATTGAAACCATGAATTCTTTGTAAGATAAAGATTTAACATTGTTATAATTATTAGCCATAGTAGGCCTTATTTCAGATTATAAATGTGGAACTTATTGGGTCGTCAAGTTAATCGGTGGCATCTTCCCTCTTCTATCTAAATATTGTGCAGTTATTAATTCACTTTGACACACAAGGTTGTTAATGCTTCCAACGAGGTCATGTTTCTTAATTTTTAGATACCATTTATGAGTCTCGAGAATAAAAATCCATCGCATTGCCGATTTTTTTTATAGTAACTAAATCATTCGCATTCATACATGTGCTTTTTCGCAATGAATGCTAGATTGTAGTTTTTTGACATAAACTTCATTGCTGAAACAAACTTGAAAATTAATTTTTCTGCAATGTCATTGCAATAATTGACTGCGAATGTTTTGCGTTAGCCAAAAATGTCACTTTTAAGTCATTACAAGCATTTGTGTAATGTTAATGACTCATGACCGATATCTATTTAACTGAAATATGGCTTCTGAAAATCTTTCTCATGAATTAGCATGAACTTATAGGGCATCATAACTGCTCTATACAGAAAACGACCTAATAAATATGAGCTTGCAACGCGCAGAATGTCCAAAAGAGCATTTACCATTTTTCTATATCCATAATGGACTTCAATCTTTTACACTTTTTTCCCCTCAAACTACAACGATATGCTTGTGTACTTATTTTTCAGTATTACTGCCTGTGTAGGCTTGCGCAAATTTTCAGTTCCTTAATGGGTCCAGAGTCGTTTCATTACTGGAATACGTGATCTGACAGGTTTTTTATCACATCAAAATTTGTTTCAGAATTTATTTCTTACAACTGAGAAACTAGATTTAAAAATATCTTAGATACTTTAATTTTGTACGCATTTTTATGGGGTATTGTATTCTATGGTGGTGCTATACAGTATATTGTACTATAATTTGTAAATGCGAGGAAGTTGAGGAGATATGGCACCAATTTTTATAAAAGCTGATATGATCGCAATTTTCAAGGAACACATCTAAAATCTTCATGAAATACTTTCGATTTTACTCCAAAAAAAAAATCATGTCTAAAAATTCATCATGCCCGTCATCTTTTATTATGAAATATTACTGAAAGACTTAAAACTGAGGATTATGAAGAAAACTTAATGCAATTTAAAAAGGTGAATGCTCGCTTACACGTGTTGGCCTTCTAAAGCCACAATGTGATTCAAATATTTTGTGATTGGTTGGGGGAAGAGCATTTTATGAAGGTATTTTTCTAGTGCTGTTTTGAAAACACGCAAATTTTATAGTCGACAAGTCGAAATTCGTCTTCGTGATAACTGCAACTTAACGACGATTTTCCCATAACTCTCAAAACGTTTAAATTTTAAAAGCCTGGAACAAAATTTGATGTGATAGAAGGCAACGAATTTCTTATTCTTGACAGATTTTTATTCATTCGTCATACCTTTATTTGTGATAATGTTACTAAAAGTGTGGTGATGCATGCCTCTGTCCAATATGGAATGTCACCAGTGTAATGAAACTCATGCCAGGAAAGCTAACCACCTTGGAATGCCAAGTTTTGCCTTACTCTTATAACTGTTCCATTATTACGTGTATAAAGAGTTTTTGGCTGTAGCTTGTTGTTTCTTTTTAAACACTATCCTTGAAATACTCGCAGAGAAAAATGAATTCCCATTTAACGAGGGAAGGAGTAACCAAAGACCCCACTTGCACTATAAGAACGACAATGGCATTTGTTAAAGACTAAACCTAGCCAAATTCGAAACTTCAAACTTTTAGTTTTATGAAGACTTTACAGCACGTTAAAGGTAAGACTTGATCCTAATTCAACTGAACTGAGGTGTATCCAAAAAAATCTTTTATTAGTCTTATTCCTTGCATGCCCTTAAACGTTGGAAATCTCTTCCAAAGGATAGCCTTAAGCTTCACAAAATTTAATTTTGCAATGTTGGGGTCCACACTAATGCAGTGGTGACTACCGAATAATTTGGGTTTATGGATTACACCCTATACCATATGGTATTTATTTACTAATAGTAGGGTATTTTCAATTGAAATAGTTACCCACGTGTTCATGGGTAACCCATTTTCTATTGATCAATTTTTTCCTTTAACATGTTTTCAAAAAACTGCAGTCCTTGCAAGTTTCAGACATGCCTAAAATTGGCAACTTATTATCACCAATATTTCATAAAAATCTCTTACCAAACTGACATAGAAAAAAGATTTTGCAAATAATCCATGACACTTGAAAAGGGACTTTTCTAAAGTGTTGATAACATGCAACTGTTCCCAGACACCGACTTGATTATAACGCTCAATTTCATTGATCAAACACTAAAAGATAGTGGATAGAAACGTTTATTAACCAGGAATACAGTTTACTGTTTTTCTTTATGGGCTGCTGCCTTTCTCTGTTGAGTGATGACGTTGGAAAGTTCATCACGCTTCCTCTTGCCACGAAGATGGGTTCCGAGCTGTAAATAACAACACAACCATATCAATTCTAATTCCTATTTTTCGATCAATTTATCCAAAATGATACGTACCCTCTTCTTCACGAACTTGAGAGCCCTCTTATCCTTGGATACTTTCAGCAACTCCATGGCTCTTCGTTCATACGGTGCAAATCCACACACCTCACGAACAATTTCACGAATGAATTTGTTGTGCTTGGTTAAACGCTGCAAGCAAATATCTGGTTTAATAACAATATCAACGGCTTTCCATAGAATTTTACGAGAATTGGAAACAATTCTAACAAAACAAAGGCATTTCTCTTTACGCACGTTTTGGCACGGTAGGCCTACGTAACCCTAGCTCGAATAAATGCTGAAAATTTGAATCCTTACCACATTTCTGCTGCTGCGTTTAGACTTCTTCACATTCTTCGTTACTTTGTGCCCTTTATTGAGGCCAACGCACATCTGGTAGCTCACTGCCATTTCTAAATATACAAATTAAATACTTGGTAATTCTCAGATCGAAGGAACGAACGTTGCACACGACATTGGAATATTCAAAGCAAATTTATAACGGGATCGCGACGATTGGATTAAAAATATAACCGCGTGTTATTTCGTGATACAACGCTTGACATTTTCTCGCGCTTATTTAGATATTAAATCAGCGGATTATTAAGATTTTTAAAAGATTCTAGGAGCACAAAAACGCCACACGTACCTGCTTTTTTTAATGGCGACAACAAGAAAGTGCGGAATATAGCCGACAGATGGCGGGGTTTTAGCGGATGTGATGTCATAAGGTATAAAGCGGAAGTAGCTTTGGCGCGAAATCAATATGGCCAAAGTTCTCATTTTGGGTAAGTTCAGCCATTCAGCTGACAATTTTAAGAATTTTATTGAATTATATTAAAATTTGCCTTTTTAATAAATGAGCGCAAGGTGTAAGACGTTCTGTTTGAGTTTAATATTTGTCTTAAGTACCGTTTATCATGAATAGCGCGTGTGATCAAACTTCGTACTGACATTTGACGTCCTGATAGTACTAGTACAACAACTGGTATGGACTTTTTCCGATACCGGTAGTTCATTCTTCTACATGTAGTAAAAAGGATATGTTCAGAGTTTAGCAAATTGATCTGATCCTGACAGTTGTTCGATCAACTTTTGGACAAACTACTTAAGCGCGTACCAAAGTTAAACATTCCAAATGCCCCTGATTTCTTCCATAAATAACATGCAATTTTGGCAATTGCATGAACCATTTTTGCATCTATCTCATTTACTATAAATGAGTGTGCATCGTCTTTGTGCAGAAATGGAAGCTACATTTTACTAAGAACAATTTCACTTTTAGGCATGAATGATCGAGTTGCTGAATTTCAATACGAACGATACCGAAATTGGATATGAAAGGTTTGTTCGATAGCATGTGCTGTCAGAACTATGTCATATCCTCAGAAGAATGCGCCCAAGTCGTCAGGTTGGCTTCGCAAAGCAACTCCTGCTAAGCAAACAAGTTTGCTTCAGTTCGTCAAGAAAAACGACGGTTTATCTAACATGTCATGTTCAACGCTTGATTCCAAAAAGCCTTTAAAAAAAACTAAGCCAATTGCCATGATACCACCGCAAAGGTAACTATTCTTTACTTTGTGTCCGGCACCGGTGGTCGAGAGGTATACGCTTGCCTCTCGATCCTAACTAGCAGGGTTTCCTCCCCGGTCGAGGATTATTCCGATGGGAGTTTAAACCGAGGTCCCGTAAAGATTTCGTTTGCTCTCTTTATGCTAAAGATCCCTCTTGGGGGTTGAAAGTCCCCCTTTGTAGGCAAAATTCCCAGGTAGGGGATGCTGGCACATCCCTGGCATTGGTTTTTACCCCTCGTTTGCAGAAATAGGCCGACGATAAAAATCCACAAACAGTCAAACAAACTTTGTTTTACATTATAAACAGGATTATGAATAACTACATTTTTGAAAGTTTATGACAACTAACTAACTTTCTTGTTAGAAGCGATTCCAACTGAAAATTTAGTTCCCCAATGTAGAATGATTCTGCCAATACGCTATTTTAATATTTTGTTTCTCTTGTTGATTTTTTTAAAATGATTATTGTAAGAATTTGAAATTATACTTAAATGAATGTAATCGTCACTGTTGTTTATGTCTGCTTTGAGTATCATAGCAATTTTATTTAGTTCTCAAAATCAGCAAATTTTTACTCACTGGTACTTAGCCTACATATATTTTAGGCCTTCCAGTGGAATTTTAAATGTTTTGGATTCATCCAGTACATCAGTAGCTACTGCGAAAACGCCGCCTACTGCAATCATCTTCAGCAAATGCAATATTGGGAAGGTGACGATGGATCTTGATGACTTTGACCTCAGCTCTGAAGAGGATGAGTTTGAGAATTTTGTAGGCCTGTCTAAACCACGTCGTAAGTATATTTTAATTTGAACTAACTTTGGGAATGTTAATTCTATAATTTCTCTGCTGAGAGATATTTGTTTAAAAATAAATGTTAAATAAATCAAGTTACAGGATATTAAATACTCAGAGAAGTAAAAATACTGATTAATTTGATGATGTATATTCTCTTCATTTAAACAATTGAGATTAAAACCAATTTTTTGTAGGTGGTAAATCTCGACTGTCGCTTTCTGCTGAAAAACGAAAATCTAATAGAATCTCTAAGGCTCTGGATAAAAGTAAAATCGAATCATTGGAAGATGATGATGATGATGATGATGACTTTGATGCAACAAATTTTTCATTTGAAGAAAAGTTACCTAAAGCCAATGATGTAGTTACTGATAAAGGTGAGAGCTACATCTTATGTATTTTAGACATGAAGTTTTTAAATCCCGTATTAAAATTATTCATCATCAGTTGCTTGTACAGTATTATTAAATTTGGATGTTCTTTGTATTATCTTATAAATAATCTAAGTCGAGTTCAAATACAGATATCATGATCCTATATCAGTGCTTATCTGGTTTTTTTTTACTTTCTCTCCCGGAGTAATGTACATGGGGATTTTCTAAAGCTAGTTCAGTCATGCCTCAATGGCCATAAAATTGAAGAAGAAAAAAAGCAATAAAAGATTATTAAAAAAAATTTTAGGCAAAATTAAAATGCATATGTTTTTATTGGAATTCAGGCATTCTCTGTATGCACTTGCACTTATTTTAAATGTTTACTTCAGCTGATAAAAACGTGGATGCAAGATCACGTGGACTTCTAATCTCCAGTGATGATGAAGAGGATGTGTGTGACAATAAAGCCAAGTCAAGCACTTGTCTTGTTGAAGAAACGGTTGAAAACCAGTTTGATTTTCCTGTGTTTGGTAGGTGATATTTGCTTTTATAATTGTGATCTTAAAGTCCATCCGATTTTTAGTTCATAAAATTATAGTAATGAGGACCATTTTAGCATTATTGTCATTTGCTTTTTTTTTAAAGATGGGGTAATGTGTTTTTAATAATTCTCTTAAGTTTTGTTACTGCATTTGTTTGCTAATCCGTGTCATGACATGTCGATATTTTTAGCCATATGATAATTTATTGTCAAACTACCTTACCTATTAATTTAAAAACTGTTATGAACAGTACCAAAAGATGTATTTGTTTGTCAAAATTTTTTAGATCATGCTGGCGGAAAAGAAGCTCATGTTCCCGAAACGCAATTTCCTTCCAATGCCAATGATGAATTTGATGAAGCTGATGTAAGATTTCATTTTTCAATTGAACATTCCCTTTTAAAATGGGCAACTTTTTTACAGTTCTCTCTCATTAAGTTTAACGGTAATCCAAATTAGGGTTTATCCGGTGATGAAATGGAGTACATATCTGTACATGAACCATCCTCCCCTACCATTGATTTGGAAGAATTCTTGGATTCTGAAAGGATATCTGCTCCAGCGGCAGTGGATACGGATTCCATGTTTGTGCAGAATGTGAATTCTAACCTTGATTTCTTGTGTGTTTTTATCTTGATTAAATATCTAATTTTTATGTTTTTTTTTGGTTTGTAAGCAGACAAAGCAAAGTTGTCACGGGAAATGGAGCTAATGATGAATTGAATTTATCCATGGAGACGTTCATAAAAAGCATTTTGGTATCTTCATACCTTCGTTTTCTTCCAACTGCTGAGGTATATGAATCTGCTTATTGTCTAGTTTTCCAAGTATGAATTTTTCCTAGGGTTAAGAATTCTTGCAGATTCTACGTGTTTATCATTGTGAGGATTTGTTTAATAGACCATTATCTAAAAAATCTGAAAACTTCTGAAATACTGGAGAAACTCAACAAATGAAAATGAACAAAAATTTTCAGTTAGCTGTACTATTTAAATTAAATGCAAATGTTAGTTTTATTTTTGTGATGACATTTCCTAGCTTTTCATAGGAATTTAGCTCGTTTATATTACCTTTTCATATATTTATATTTGTCATGATTTACAATGAATTTTAGCATTCTTCTGAGGTCTTAGAATCTAACCGAAATGGTCTTCAGAACCTGGAGCTCGAAATAATGGAGAAGGTGTGTGAACTTTTACCGAAGGAGGAGTTTCGAAATTGCAGTCTTCAGGAATTCTGCAAAGTCACTCGCATTACAGAATTGTTAAGCTTAAAGTAAGAATATTTTAATATTTTTGTAGGGTTTTTATAATATGTTGCCTGTACTCATTACTTTGAAATGCAGCGGAGTACCCATGTTTCAAAACTGGGCTAACATCATTTTTAACCATCTGCCTGTTTTGCTCACTTTACGAATTTGAAAGTATGAATTCTTGTAATAATTTTTAAAAGATTTACAAACGTGAAATATTTTTAGTAATAAGCTGTCTTCTAACAAAAACAAAAGGTCTTCCATTGCAAAATATCCAGAAAATATTATCTGGATTTTTTGCCGTTTGAATTTTTGAATGTAGAAATTTGTTTTACAGAAATGCCATTCGTAAAAAGCGACAGAAAGTTGAAACTGCAATGAACGAGGCTTCTTTGCGGATCACCGGAGAACATCAGGAATTTCCTACCAAGAAGCCAGATTTTGCAGAAAGGCCATTGATCAATTTACCCGACTATTTTGAACCCGATATTGATGATTTTGATGATGAGGAAATGCGTGAAGAGGAGGATTTTCGGAGACAATCCTCTCCTGTTCTCAGCAATAAGTTTAATTTTAACAACGGGCCTAACGCGTCCACGGTGATGCCTGTATCGAACCATATTGCATCGAATAACAAGAATAATTCTTTAAATGTCAATTCCCCATGTAAAAGAATGTTATTGGAGGATTGTTCAAAAACTGAACGTGCTACGTGCAAGTTAATGAAGTCTCCTGTTGCGAGGGAATGTAGGTCGTTAAGTGGCGCAACATTTTCCACGAATGATGTTAAGACATCACCAGTAATGCGGAGCAAAATGGCCAGTAGAACATTAGACAATCCGAGGCTAATGTCTCCCCCGAGCACTTCTTTTGCAAGCAGCGCCTCTGCCTTAACATCCGCTGAGAGGGACTTTCAGAAAACGGGTGAAAAGATGCCAGCCGCCCGAACGCAGCAGGTTTGTCCATCCATAATTGAATGTAGCCGGAGTGGAAATGGTTTGCCACGATGATCATTAAGGATCACTTATGATTTCTATTATTGGTTCCTTAAAAAGCTGCAAATAGACATTGTATTAGTTCAAACAATTGATTTTCATTTCAGGCTATTGATAGTGTGGAAACACAAGACCTATTTGTGTATGATTCAGTGTTTGATATAGGAGATTATGATCTGGAAGAACAAGAAACAAAGGTTGCGACGCAGTCAGTTGTTCAAAGTCAGTAGTTTTCACATTAATCGGTTATATTACCTCAAACTAAAGCCATATGATTTTAATGTACGTGCGTGTATGTATTTTAAGGTCAACAACAATTGAAGAGCATTGCTCGTTCGGACCATCACAACGATGGAGCCAGTGGGGAGTTTGATGGAAATAATTACCCACATTCGGATATCATGCAAAGGGTTTTTCGCAACACTTTTGGTCTGAAGGCATTCCGCACCAACCAACTTCAAGCGATCAATGCTGCTCTCACAGGCAAAGACTGCTTTATTTTAATGCCAACAGGTAAGCACGCGCTAGTCTATACTTAATGGGTTTTGTGGAAATTTGAATTTGATTTTCCTAATCAACTTTAAAGGTGGTGGCAAGAGTCTCTGCTATCAGCTGCCAGCATTAGTAACCAATGGAGTCACCATTGTCATCTCCCCACTCAAATCACTCATACAGGACCAAGTGCAAAAGTTGTGTTCATTGGATGTAAGTTATTCATCCAGTATATACCATGCTAGCAATTATAAATAACAAAATATTCGTCCAGAAACTGTTTTATTTATAAAATAATTTAGTATACTTTATTTACGTACTGCAAACACCAAAGTGGTCAATTTAGAAATGGTGGAAAAATACTGGAGTTTCTCCTTTTTTTTTTTTGCCTTTTTCGAGAGTTATGTATACGGAATGTTTTCAAATTTCAGGTTCCTGCTGCTCATTTGTCAGGGGATATTAGCGTCTCCAAAGCTGACAGCATTTACCACCAATTGTCATTAAAAATGCCAGCCATTAAACTACTTTACGTCACACCAGAAAAGGTGGAACTTTCTCGTGGCGATTTTGTAACTAGGTTCGAAATGCTGTCCCTCATATAAATTTACTAAACTGGAAGACACGTTGTTTCTTTCAGCTTGGTGCCAGTCAAAAGATGATGTCAGTTTTACACAATCTACATGCGCGAAATTTACTTTCTCGGTTTGTCATCGACGAAGCCCATTGCGTCAGCCAGGTACTTATCAATTTCTTCTTCAGTTCAAGTAGGCTAATGGCCATTGTTCAGCCGTGAAGTTATGATCTAATAGATTAAAATTTAAACTGAATTTCAGTGGGGCCACGATTTCCGACCAGACTACAAGAAGCTTTGCGTTTTACGCGAGAACTATCCAGGGGTTCCCATCATGGCCCTGACAGCCACTGCGACTCCTCGAGTGCGATTGGACATCTTACATCAACTCAAGATCCCTAAACCCAAGTGGTAATGGTTGAAATTGCATTACTTCAAAAGTATATTTTTGTTTGTTTTTGTAATGATCCTAAATTCAATGCAAACATAGTTTATTCTCTGGTAATATTTAATTACTTTAGGATTACTGGAATGCAAAAAAAAAGAAATACGTGGTTATTAAAATGATAATATGTAAGTTATGCAACATGTGGTAATTGAGTAAATCTTTCATTTAGGTTTTTGCAAAGTTTTAATCGACCCAATCTCAAATATTTCGTCCTTCCAAAGAAAGGCAAGTCACTTTCAAAGGAAATCATTGATCTGATAAAGACAAAGTATTCCAGGGATTCCGGAATTGTCTACTGTTTGTCGAGGTGATCCCCTGCAATTTTTTTAATTTTTTTTATCATAACCATGAGAAACTATGAATTGCTATTATTATAATAGTCCATTTGCATTATTACGAGCCTAAAACATGTTTTGAACTAGTACTGTGTATTGCAAATTAGGAAACTTTGGATTTCATTTCTAGAAACGAATGTGATACAGTTGCCAGAGACTTGAAAGCTTGCAACGTCATGGCAGATCCTTACCACGCTGGCTTATCCGATGCTCAAAGAACTAAAACTCAAGAAACTTGGTTGAATGATAAAGTCAAGGTAGGAATGACGTATTATTTTAATCATCGCCTATGATGCTTTATAGTGTCGATCAAATCGATTAACTTGTTTTTAATAACTAGGTAATATGTGCTACAATTGCCTTTGGGATGGGCATTGACAAACCTGACGTCCGTTTTGTCTTCCATTATTCGCTTCCGAAATCCATCGAAGGGTATTATCAGGAATCAGGAAGGGCCGGACGCGATGGACAGCCGGCCGCTTGCATTCTGTATTACTCGTACCAGGATGTGTTCAGACATCGACGCATGTTGGAGTGTAAGTATTGTACTCAGCTAAAGGGGCAACTAATGTTCTAGTGTAAAAGTAATGCATCCGAATGAATCATTCGGCAAGATGGAACTATTAATTATCTATTTAATAACTGTTTAAGACCCTTTATTTTCTTCAACTTTTCTATAGAACATGCAGATTCGTTACATTATTGTTGGTCAGCTATAAACTGGAATGTTTAGCAAATGTTATTTATTGGAATATTTGCTGATATTATCCCGTTTTCTCAGCCAAATTTTACCAAACATCGTTCTTTTATACACTCCATTATCCCGAAAAATTAATGGATGTGAATCAAAATTAACACATTTCTAAATTTACAAAAATACATTTTTTAACGATAATGACCTTGATTTGTTTGTAGTGGATAAAGACGGTAGTTTTGAGACTAGAAAAATCCATCTCGTAAACCTCAATCACATCGTGCATTATTGTGAAAATAAAATGGAATGCCGACGTGCGCAGCAGCTGGGTTACTTCGGCGAAGTGTTCGACGCAGCTAAATGTCGTAAAAGTCAGCAAGCTTGTGACAATTGCTTATCTAAGGTTTGTATTTAGTATTTTGCTAGGCATTTGGATTGTTGTATACTAACCTATCGAGACGTTCAATCATTAGTTTTCTCAAATTTTTCTAAAAAAAAATAGTGCGACTTAACGCACAAGGTGCATGTACTTGCATGGCTTCGTGCATTGATTTTATACAAAATGCTTGCTAGACTTTATGCCTAGATGGTGAAATATCCTAGCACGCGTGAACAGTTTTGGGAATTTGTGAAAAATATCCGCGTAACATTTCAGGACACCTACGTGAATCTAGATGTGACTGAAGATGGGAAAGCAATTGTGCAGGGAGTCCAACAGATAGTGGGACCCACACGCAGATGGAACACCAGTTTTACTCTGCTTCATTTCACCGATGTGTTCAAAGGTAAAGATCCGTGCAATTGTAAAGCTTGGTTTTCTAGAAATAAAACTGATACATTTCTATATGATCCCATCTCTAATTTTTATAGGTGCAAAAACCAAAAAAATGGAGGAAACCGGTCACAACAAGCATCCTTTGTACAGTCGAGGAAACCACTACAACAGAACGGATGCGGAGCGGCTACTCAGAAAACTTGTCATAGATGGGTATTTGAAGGAGGAATACGTAACGACGAAAGATGATCACACGGTCGTCTATGTCGGACTTGGAAGTCGAGCCCAAGAACTCCTCAATGGAAAAGCTAAGGTATTATAAGCGAATTCATGAAAAAGTTGAAATTTCTCAAATAAACGTAATACGTACAAGAATTTGAAGATGAATATTTCTTTCTACAATTTTAACACAATTAAATTTATCTGCATTTGATCATTTACACGTTTTTAACGTAGATAACGATGCCGCTGCAACGTACCAGCAAGCGTGCTGTGGTGCTCAACGTGAACAATGGAGCCGGAAGTGACGAAGATGATCCAGTCCGGCTGTTGCAAGCTCGGTGCTACGTCGAACTTCTGGACGTTTGTAAGAAGATTGCCCAGGAGCAGGAAATTCTCTATACCAACGTGATGAATTTGGCAGCTCTGCGTCAAATGTCCACCGATCTTCCAGAATCGGAGGAGGAAATGCTCCGCATCTCACACGTCACCAAAGCCAATTTCGTCAAATACGGCAAGCATTTCTTGGAAATAACCCTGAAATTTGCTGCTGAGAAAAAACGTAAGTGATTCGTGAAAATGCCTCGTCGCATAGATTTAATGTTTTCCCTAAAACCATTTCCAAACATAAATCATGTCTTGGGAATTTCTGTTATCGAAGTTTTCTGCAGGTATTATTTATGATTTTAACAAGAAGTTTTCGAAATAATGTAGCGGAAACTAGATAGGCTTAAATTAGTCGAGAATGATGTCTTTTACATCCTTGCTGATACAGCCTGTCACTTTTGAAAAACCTATGAATTTCCTGCTGTCTTAGATTATCGCGTTGTTTTTGTTACTTTCAGGGCTACTGGAAGAGCAACACGAAAAATCTGAATTTATCGACATCAGCGATGGCTCGGCGAATGATCAGTCACCGTATTTTGGCGACACAATTGCGACCAGCAGTCGAGGCATGAAGCGCAAAGGTGGCTGGCCACGGCGTAGCTTCAAACGTAGCAAGAAAAGCACCAGTGCCACGACCGCAACACCTTCCACGAGTAGAGGGAAGCCGACTACTCGAGGGAAGTGGATTTCCACACGGGCTCCCGCAAAAATGTAAAGTTATATTTTTGGAAATATTTTGTCTTGCATTAATGCTTATAGGTTGTGGTGAATGGGCAGTAAACGTTAATACTTGCAATGATTAAAAAAATTTGGCAATTTTGATTACAACTACAAAAATGTTATGATAAGACTAGATGATCAATCAAAATAATCGATTGTTTAACCTTATTTATTATTTTCAGACCTGATGGAACGCATAAGAGTACGGCTACTTCATCCTCCGCAAGAAAAGCACCGGCCATGATGGCAAATCCAGTACAGAGAGCTTCGAGATCATTTCTACCACCTCCAAAATTTGGGCTGGGGTAAGTCATCCAAATTGTAGACTTGTCTATTTATTCAACTGTTTGTTGTTCATACTTTACATTATTTTATATAAACAAGTCTACCTATGTGTATATATTATTTTTTATCAGACTAAAAATAAAACTGTTTGCTACGTTAAGCAGCAATGTACTCTGTCGGTTTAACAATCTCATTTTCATAATTTTATTTATGCTTAATTCAATTAAATTTTAAATCAAAAGGAAATCATGAGATGCATTAATTGAACAAAAGGCGTTTGTAGTAATTAAGTTGAATTAATGTCTACTGAATATGTCTTTTAACGTTAAAATAATCATTAGCCTTTCAACATTACAAAATTTATATTAGAAGACCTTAAGAGTAAGATTGAGATATTATTTTTAATAAAACTATATAGTAGAACCTTAAGCCAGTACTATTTAAACTAATAATACTCCATAACTAATGAAGTCACAGTTTCTATTGTATAATTATGTGCGTGTTATTTACATGCAGTATGTAGGTATTTGTAAATATCTTTGTTAAGAAAACGTAAAGAGGCTGAAGTATGAAAGCTTCAATGCACGTTGGCTTTATTTCTTAATAATGATGTCCAACTTTTAATCACGTGAGAAAAGCGAGCTGCCGAATCATGACCCGTTCAAGGTCTGCAGCGCTCTAGGAACCGTGGGTAAAGGCAAACATCTCGGATGTGAAACCTATTGGTGAGCCACGTGAGAAACCGCTCCAGTCCAAGGCCATAACCACCGTGGGTGCATGTGCCAAATTTGCGCTGAAAAAAATCATCGAGATCCCGTTTGTTTAAGTTGTAGCGATGCAAATTCTGCAATGCTAAACAAATCACCGAACGAAATGACTAACCTGATCCGTATACCAATAATAAGGAGTGGGATCGATGCCCTCCCTCTTGTATCCCTCCATGAGTTCTTCCGCATCCCACATCCTCATTGATCCACCAACGATTTCTCCTACGCCAGGCATCAACACATCGACCTATTACAATAATCGAGTTGCACCTTCAGTTTCATACCCTGGAAATCACGGCACTGAAATTCTGCTGCTAAATGATTTCGAGATATTCTTACAGACTCGGTCAGCCTCCTGTCCTCTTCACATCGCTGCATGTAGAAGGATTTAATTTCAGTTGGGAAGCGGCAAAGCAAGATGACTTCATTGATTTGGTCGGTCATCTTTCGCTCCGGCATTTCTGGAATGTCCTGTTACGTAAAAGGTGAGAACTGTTTAATTAAACCTATTAAAGATTTAGGATGCTCGGCGATATTAATAAGTTTGAGCAACAAATTTACCTCTCCAAACTCATAAAACGTGCCATCGTCTTTGGTAATGTTGTTAGCTTTGAGATATTTAATTGCGTCTGAATAATCCATCCTCTTGAACGGTCGTTTCGGCGGTTTGAAATCCTGTATGAAAATAAGGATACGATATATTTTTGCTGGTATGACATCAAAGCCTGTCAAATTGAAACTGCAGACAAATGTCTATTGCCATTGTCATGATGCTTACAGGGTTAAGATCATATAACAGTGAAGCGTACGGAGACTTCAGCACCCTGTCCACCACATCACAAACTAAATCTTCAATTCTGTTTAACAGCTCGTCGTAAGTGATGAACGGACACTCAGCCTCTACGTGCGTGTACCTAAAAAACGATGAAGTTGGGAGATAACTCTGGCGACATGATGAAGAATTTGCTTCCCCGTGGTACTCACTCTGCCAAATGTCTCCTTGTCCGCGACGTTTCGGCACGATAAGATTGCGCGATGGTGAAAACGTCCCCTAAGGATGGCAGCGTCGTCTCGAGGTACAGTTGGGAGCTTTGAGTAAGGTAAGCCTGCAATTTTATATTTCGTTGTATGAAAAATAAGCTTGAAATCTAGTATCGAGCATTGGGGTTCGTGCTAGCCGCCTACCTCTTCCCCGAAATAATTAAATTTGAATAACGTAGAACCGCCTTCGACTTGCGTCTGCACTAGAGTCGGTGGTGTCACCTGAAAACGTTTAAAAACATACAATTTGAGTAGCGCATTCTTCGTAAAGTAGAAAATCATCAATGAGATCACGTACCTCGAAATAACCTCGGCTGAAGTAGTGTTCCCTAAAGCACTGCATGACTACAGAACGGATTTTTAGGATCTTTGACGTCTGATAAGTAAGAAAACAGTTAGCATTGATGCGTAGCTGACAACTGAACCAGTTTGTGATAAATCGTTATTTCCAACTTACGTTTTCTCCTCTGATCATCATGTGCCTATTATCCAGTTGCACGTCAACATGAGCTTCCTAAGTTGAGAACAGAGAATAAGTTAGATTCTGTGACAAACAATCTACTCTAGCTCTAGTGGTTTCCGTTGTACGAATTTTCTCCCGCACTTATTAGTGCTTCGCTAATTTGCTAACTTCATCACTTCAGTGTGATTGCTAAGATAACATAAGTGCTCATCATCTAAAGGATGGCGTCACTTTCGTACTGGTCCGGAGAACGTACTACGAATGATAACCACGAGCAATGCGTGACGTTTTGAAAACCAAGACTCACCTCGTTAAGTAAGCATTCCGCGCCACCTGGCGGTGAGCTTCCCACAAGTTTCCAAAAGTCCACCTTCATCTCGTGTCCACCAGGTGCCTGTTAAAATTCTTCCAAATTAATGCCGCACCGCTAATTTTAAGCCAATTTTTCCATAAATCTAAAATGAGAGCTTACGGATTTCCCTTCTGGTACGGGATTAATCACGCCATGTAGTAAAACCGTTGCTTCGGTGGCCAAAGTCAGGGCATCGTACGTCTGGCAGAGTACATCGCTGAGAACGCACTGCAGGAATCCAGTCCCATCGCGCAGTACGATGAACATCAATGCTTTACCTTTAAAAAAAGAAATTAATTTCATTGATATATACAGTATACGTATTAATATTCTCGTTTACGACAACAACAAAAACAATACAAACCTTGCCTACGCAAGTGATGTACCCAGCCATAAATTTTTACCCGTTTCCCATGATGCGATGCAGAATCTCTTATTTTGATCTGTTGTTGTAGAAACCAGAATTTTAGTTATAGGAAAATGTTGCATTACGAGGCTTTTACGCATTTATAAAAGTTATCTCTCGAATGGTTACATTTCCTAAATGTTCTAACGAAGGCAAGAGCACCGAATGCCTCATGCATTTCATCCAAGGTAAACCATACCTGCGCAGCTTCGGGAAGGCTCTTATCTTCGGAGAACTGTACTTTCTTGGCCTCTTCCATGTTTTTGTCACGGCGTCCTTGATCCTCCGCCTCTCTTTGCTGTTTGTCCGAAGACTTGTGCTGCTCCCTTTGCCAGATCTTCTTTATCTTTTTCAACTGGGACTGAGAGGCTGGCTCCCACTTCTGTAGACATTAACAAAAAGCAAGATTCAGAACTGCATTTTGTCCACAAATTCAGTTTTACCACCTAGTTTTGCATAATGCCGGGAATCTAAGCAAACGGCTCTTTCACATTTATCCGTTGGTATTTAATATTAATATTTATGCCAGGAAGTGCTCATTCATCTACCACCGATAAAATTCCACAAATATGAACAAAAGAGGCATTGAGCATATTTCTTGAGAAATGAGACAATCGTGCGCATTCAGATGCATCCACAGGATGACGCCGAGTCTTTTTCGTAAAGGCTGGAATGGTTGCATATTTTGTCCGAGCATATTGATTTATCCCAGAATGCCAAAAAAAAATTGAAAGTTGTACTTAAGTTTTTGGAAAGAAAATGTCAAACATCACAGAAATTGCCATTTGTTACTTTGCCAGTTGTTACTTTGTAAGTAACAACGGGTATTTGAAGAGGGTCGACTCACCTTTGCTGCATCCTTCGCATCCACATAAATCACCGGAAACGGTTCTTTGCCAGCATGCTTCATGGCCTAAAAGTTACGCATTTGAAAATTATCATCATTGATTTAAAATTCTCAGACTTTTTCTCCATATTTATAAAATCTTATGTATATTTATAGAATTTAACTTTGTCGACCAATTAACGTGGTCCCTGTTTTTAACGTAAAATGAGATAACGAAAACCACGAGTTCGTGAAAAAACTGCTCGCATTTTTAAATCACACAAACATGAAATTGATAAACTATTTGATAAACAAGCCATTAAGGTCGCAACAACAACAAAATCAGGCTTGAATGGTATTCCAGTTTTAGCGTCAAACTAATATTAAAATTTATTGGAGATATCAAAATTGGTCTCATTATAATTTGCTACGAAAGACCGTAGCCTTTAATTGTTACACAAATGAATTGGGTAAAACAAATTTCATTGCACATACTTAAAACAAGAGTTTGCATCCATTGTGGGTAAACCCGTTGAATATGTCACAAACTTAATTATCTGTCAAGGGACTTATAAATTTGAAGCAAAAATACTGCTCTCACCTGTAATATACTTTTGAAGGGTTTACACTCTGTCCCGTCTCCGCCTCCATCATCTCCATTTTTATCAGAAGTGTAAATTTCATCTGCACAAAATAATTCACCATTATAACTTTTTCACTAAGATTGCAAGGAATGGCATCTTAACGATCATTACTGTACGTGCAAAAGTTATTTTTATTAAAATGTATTTAAAGTTAATGAGTAGAAAATTTCAAAATCGTCAAATTACCAATTCCTAGTTATTTCCCTAGTTTTTATCCATAAAAATTGTCATCGATTTTTTAAAAAAATTCATGCCAAAAACTATATTTTAGAAAACTTCCATATATAAAAATCTACCATTAGGACGAGACCATTTTTGAACATACTTATTTAGATATTCCCAGTTGCGGTAAATTTGCCTTAGCCCTCTTATGTTTTTTTTCTTATAAAAATCTTACATTATCCTCGCCGGTATTTTATCTATTATAAAAGTAAACTTACTTTACGTATACAGGGTTCTCCCAGAAATTTCATTTTCAACTTCCCTGACTTTTCCAGGTTTAAAAAAAAATTTTCCTGACCAATAATAACGTGAATAATAGAAATTTTTCAAAATTGACACTGGAAAATATTTTTTATTTAATTTACAAACGCAAGTTTGAAAATTAACAAAGAAATTTTTTAAAATTTTTAAAAATTGTGAAAATTTGTGCTCGGAAAAACTGAGAAATAGCGCAATTTTGTCCTCGGAAAATGTGGAAAATTTGAACTCGGAAAACCAAGAGAATTTTGAAAATTTG